>CATIWR010205875.1:0-32688 GCA_949677035.1 Omphalea diandra | reverse complement strand
ATGAATTTATAACATTTTCAACTATTGTAAAAAACATTAAAATTAGATATTGGCTGATTTATATTGGTTGATATTGTTATTTCTTTTCGTATTGAAATATTCAACTGATTTATATTGGTTTATATATTGATTGGTTTGGTTTATATTGGTTGGTTTGGTTCAATAAGGATTTATATTGATTTATATTGATTTAAATTGGCTGGCCCAATAACTGATATCATTATTTTCTGTACAATGGCTGGCCCAATGATTGATATAATTATTTTTTGTACAATAGCTGGCCTAATAACTGTAAAATCAGGCCTTAGCTTAAATTTTGGAAAGCCCATTTATAGCCCAAAACCGAAAACCAAACCGAACCGAACCGAATTTTTTCTGTTCGGTTCAATTCGGTTTTTCTTAAATTTCGGTTCGGTTCGGTTTGAATTTAAACTAAATTCGGTCTATTCGGTTTTTATAATTTCGGTTCGGTTTGAACCGAACCGACCAAATGCTCAGCCCTAGCTGAGACTCAAGAACACTTGAAAGAAATAAACTTAGTCACTGAAGAATTACCTCGACTAATATTCATTAATGCCAAGCTAAATGCTGAGTTTGAGGCTAAATTGATGGCACTGCTTAAAAAGTATAGGGATTGCTTTGCTTGGGACTACTTTGAGATGCCAGGGTTGGATAGGGCACTTATAAAACACCGTTTGCCTATAAAGGAAGGGTTTCACCCATTCAAATAACCCATGAAAAGAATGTCTAAAGAAGTGGATGAGTTAGCTATGGAGGAAACAAAATGAATCCTAGCTACTGGGTTCATACAGACGACCACATACATTGTGTGGCTCTCCAATATTGTTCCTATTATGAAAAAAATGGGAAGCTAAGGATTTGTGTGGATTTCAAGAGTCTAAACCTAGTTATGCCTAAAGATGAATACCTTATGCCTATTACAGATATGATGGTAGATGCAATAACATGTAATATAATCCTTAGCTTTATGGATGAGCATTTGGATACAAAGACATAAGAATTATTGAAGAAGATGTAAGTAAAATAGCTTTTAGGTGCCCAGAGCTGATCGGTGCTTACGAATTGGTTGTTATGCCATTCGACCTAAAAAATGTTGAGCTATATATCAAAGGGCAATGAATAGGATCTTTCATTATATGATTGGGAAGTCAATAGAAGTATACATTGATGAAGTGGTGGTCAAGTTCCAGAGTGAAGATGAACACTTGGCCAAGTTAAGAAGGTCATTTAAGTAAATAAGAGAACATAAGCTCAAGATGAACCCCTTAAAGTGCACATTTGGAGTTTCGATTAGGAATTTTCTTAGGTTTTTGGTACACTAAAGGGGCACTAAGGTTGATATGAATAAAGCCAAGATAATTATAGAAGCAAAGCCTCCATCCACAAAGAAGGATTTGCAGAAGCTAATTGACTGAATAAACTTTTTAAAAAGATTCATATCTAACTTTTTTGGCTGATTAAGTATTTGGAGTCCTTTGCTCAAATTTAAGGATAAGGATGAGTTTATTTGGAATGATGAACACTAAAAGGTATTTGATAAGATCAAATGGTATCTAACCAATCCCTTAGTCATGACTCTTCCAAAGCTGAATATTTCATTACCATTATACATCTTGGCCAATAAAAAGTCTATTGGGTGTGTTCTTCCCCAAGAACGATACATTATCTGAGCAGAGTCCTTAATTCAATTGAGAAAAGGTGTTTAACCATCGAGAAATTGTGTTTGACACTATATTATGCTTGCACAAAACTCAGATACTACATGCTTCCAATAGTAGTCTTTGTTTTATGCAAAACTGATGTTCTCAAGTACATTCTCTCTCGATCGTTTCCAAGGAATAAAATAGGTATGGGTGGTAGATTTATTTGAGTTCACTCTTTAATATGTTCCTCAAATGATAATAAAAGGCCAATCATTGGCTAATTTCTTGGCTAACCACCCTTATTTGGATATCTTAGAAAAGCCTAATGGTTGAAATTGGATATATTGAACATTGACCTTGAAGGATATAGCTTGATGGACCAAAATGACAATCTCAGCTAGTGTAGGAAATTTTTTATAATCACTAGAAGGCCTTATGACTAGACTCTCCCTGATGTTGGATTTCCTATACACCAATAATCAAGTAGAGTACGAGGCTTTAACCATCGCCTTGGAAGTCTTAGCTGAGTTGGGGGCAAGGAATGTCAAGGTGAGGGGTGATTCTTTTTTAGTTGTTAATCAAGTCAACGAGGCATATAAGTGTGAATTGTCCAGTCTCAACACTTATTACAATAAGGCTAGGCATCTAGTCTAAGAATTCTAGTTATGCCACTTTGAATTTGTTGAGGCTAAGGTAATGCAGAAGCAAACTATTTAGCTCAATCTGCTAGTGGTTTTCGACAAGCGTTTTCTATAATCCTAGTTTTGTTTGCCCAAAGTCTATTTTGTGTGAAAGATCATTTAAGAGTTCGACCAACTTATTTATAAGTGAAGTTTGCAATATCAATAGATTAGAGAGATGAGATTATTTCTTACTTGAAAGATTTAAGTGCAATGGCTGAACCACTTGTGCAAAGACGAGCAATAAAGTTTAGTTATCTTAACAATGAGCTTTATCATCGAGGCTTAGATGAGGAGATACTACTTTGTATAGGCCTAAGGCAAGCCATATTGGTCATGTCCGAGATACATGAAAGGATATCTAAATTTTATCAATTAGGATTAAGGATGAAGTTGTTGCAGAAATATGGGTATTACTAGCTAACCATGGAAAAGGATTGCTTCGACTATGCCAAAGGATGTCAATCTTGTCAACGACATGGATTGATACAACTCTTACCTGCCGAAGAGCTACATTCGATCATCAAGTCATGACCTTTCAAAGGTTGGGTAGTAGATGTGATTAGAAAGATCTTTCTACCATCTTCTAATCACTAAGTCTTCATCATAATGACCACATATTATTTCATAAAGTGGGTGGAAGCAACACCACTCAAAGTGGTAAATCAAGCTTTAATTATCAAGTTCTTCAAGGAGAATATCATCTGCATACATGGATTGCCAGAATCAATCACTACAGACCAATGCATAATCTTCATAGGAGAAGATGTTTAAGGATTCTGCTAAGAGTATGGGATCACTATTCTTCACTCAATGCCTCACTATGCTCAAGTTAATGAACAGGTCAGAGCAATGAATAAGGTGATAAAATTGAACATACATAAGTTGGTAGAAGGTAATCCAAGGGCATGGCATGAGTTACTCTTTGAGACTATTTGGGCGATCAGGACAACCATTAAAAGTGCAACATGGATGACTTTTTTCTAGCTAGTGTATAGGTATGAAGCCATGATCCTGGTTGAGCTAACTATTCGATCAATCTAAAGGGCTTACCAAGATGAGTTAACTGTTAGCAAGTATAACTTGGTAATGATTGAGGAACTTGATGCGCTGGATGAAGTAAGATTGAATGCCTTTGATCAACTCTAAGCTCAAAAGAAGAAGGTTGAACTAACTTACAACAGATGTCTGAAACCAAGAAGTTTTAACAAAGGTAATGTGGTATGGAAAATAGTTCTCTTGATAGGGCAGAAAGATAATGCATTTGGAAAATGGTTACCGAATTGGGAAAACCCTTTTGTCAAAATAGATATCATTGGAATGGTGCATACCACTTAATCGACGAAGGTAGAGTCATTCATGATTGATCAATCAATATCAATGCTAAATTTCTTCAGGAATATCTATTATCAATGTGGGAAGGCATAGATCACTCAGTTTTTTTAAGGGATACGAGGAATGTAAATTTGAGCTTTGGCCAATGAATTATCTTTGGCTTATAATTAAACACTTCAATTTTCAATTCGAATTCCAATATAGTTAATCAACCAGAATATCTTGTGTAATAAATTTATTAGATCATTTAGGCCCATAGAGCAATAAAATTTTTCTTAGGTCGATTAAATATTTTGCTCAGTTCATTATAGCTTAATGCCTTTTAATTTTATGTTTTAATTTATAAGTTAGGTGAACAATTAGGACATATAACATATGAAAAGGCATCCATTCTAAACAAATCATATAAATTCATGCAAAAAGGAAATTATCCTTAAAGTGTAAAGCTAAGATTAACAATTTTGTTCGAAAATACAATCAAATTAAGGTAACTTATTCTTAAATTTAGAAATTTGAGCATTAGCCAAAGAGATTTAATCTTGGGCGAATTTCTCTTTCTTCTCGTTTGCTTAAAGAGTCTGGTTTAACTCTTTTCTCTTCTTGATATGTCCAATAATAGCATCAGTTAAAGCCTTTAACCTTCCCTCTAAGTCATGACGAGTTGTTTTAATCTTGTTCAGCTCATCCACAAGCTTTTTTTTTCCTTTTTTCTGAAAGAAACTACCTCGTTATTTTGAAGATTTTTTATGGTCTCCCTCTCTCGGTTGATTTGAGTATCTAGGCCTAAAACTTCACTTTTTGATCTAGCCATTTGAGTGCGGAAGGCATCAGCTTGAGTAAGCCTTCTCATTAATTTTGGTAGTCCCTCTTTAAAGTGTTCAAGTGTTGACTTTTGGCTAATGGTCATTTTGATCTCAATGGCATGGTTCAAGATGAAATTCAGATCTTTTGAAATGCCTCTAGTTCGATAGGGTCAAGGAGAATAGAAGTGGAGAGTTTAAAGAGATGCTGAAGGTACTCAATAACCTTTTGTGTGCAATACTTATCTTCAAAGGCATGTATTTCATCCCTGTCACGCTCAACTTCAGTATCAAATACATCATTTTCATCCTTTTCTTTATCCAACAAGGTGAGGTAGTCAATAAACTCCTAAGATAAAAGGAGAGTTAGTTAAACTTCTAATATAAAAAGAGTTAGAACCATGGCGAAACCTAAATTTAGATGGTTAATAAGTTTACCTCAAGGGAACAAGCAGATTCAGAAACCATGGCCACCTTGTTAGGCGATAAATTTAAAGGCCATTTGTCGAGTACTTTCTTAGAGATAGGAAGTGGAAAGCAGATGGGGGACATGTCAAGGAAGGTAGATGAAAGGTGACTGTAAGTGGGCGATGCTATCATTTTGGGGCTTTTTATTTTTATTATTAATAGAGCTTTTTTGCCCAACTTTTCAGATTTTATAGAGGCCTTTGGCTCATTGGCCTTTTTGGCTCAGCCTTTTCGTCCACCTTTTTAGACTTCTCACTCATTTCTTGAACAACGTCCAGGATCTCTTTGGGAATCACTTTTACAAGAGAAGTATATAATTACATGGGAAAGAAGGCAACAAAACTACATTAAGTAAAATTACTTCCTCGAATGAGATTAGCATCCAAGAGTACAGTTTTGCCAAGGACAAGTTATGTTGAGCCAGGCTCGTCCAAATATAAGCTTGCCCTCATTGGGATGTTGTGTTTTCTTTTTTAGGGTGGAATGGATCCTGTATTGCCAAAAAGAGCATCCAACACAAGAGGGCAATAGTCAATCTAAGGTCATTGGAAAAACTGAGGCCAAACAGTTGACAGTATCTTCTCTCTCTAGAATTGGTATTGTTCTTGACAGTAGACATGTCATTCATGAACTAACTTATCCTTGATAAGTTGTACTCTCTTCAACATTTTATCTCGCTCAGGGTAATTATACTTTAAACCATAAAAGTGCTCAAATATAAGAATCTCGACAATATGCTAACCTTTTGACTTAAAAGTCTCCTATATGGTAGAAGAAGAAGCATTAGCCAACAGAGATTTTGGAAAACCTTACAAAGAAAGATTATCTTGAGTAGACTTGCACATTTAGAATTTCACAATCTCGACCCACTAAGCTTCAAAATCATTTGAGATGCCATATAGGATATCCTAATTGCTCATGACAAAAGATCTTTTTACGTCTTCATTGATGGCCAAGATCATGTGTAGAATGTTCAAGTCTTTAATCATTGGTCTCTCATGCAACTTTTATTCATTAAAGGAATAGATCAAAGGCATAGAGATTAATTAAACTAGCCCAAATTTTTGACTAAAGGAATAAGGATTATAAGCCTTTACCCCACATCGGTTGTTCCTATTAAGTTCGAGGGAACAAGGGAAATGCAAGTCTCTAACAATGAGGCAGCTTGCCCAACTATGACACCAGTCATATGTGTCATCGCCAATACGAGGATCTGAGGCATTTTCTTTCTCATAATTGAATCTGATCCATCTTGGTCCAAAAATTAATGGGCAAAGCTAATGACAAGGATATTTACGCTTGTTAGAATGGAAAAACTCAAAGAAAAAGGGAAAGCTATCTCCCAATGGTTTGAATCAGTGAAGGGATTAGGCCAAAAAGGTCTGTAAGTAAGGTTTGGGAAGTATGTGAGGATCCAAAATTGGACCATCCAAAAAGTACCCCCATACTTCCAAAAGAGCTTCGTTCTTTGTTAGGTAGAAAACCATGAAGACCCTAGTATACGTGAGCAAGGATTGAAGGCCCCAAGGCTAACTGTTCACCACAGGCAAGAGTGACAGCCACAAATGGGTATTCTTTGGTAACCTTCTTAGAGGGCGAATAAAAAATGTATTTGCAAAGCTAGTAGAGAAGGAAGATAGTATGTTCACTCAATGAAGGTGGGTTGTCTTCTTTTTGGTTGTTCTTAATGAAGGAAGTATAGTCAAGATTATTACAATCGATGTCTATCCATTCCTAGTTAACTTATAAAGTAGCATAGATTTCTTGACTGACAATGGGAATATTAAATAACACAGTAAGATCATATAAGCTAATAGACATGAGGCCAAATCTGAAAAAGAAACAGTTGGTCGATCTAGACCAAAATAGTAAAGCAACGTTGAACAAAGATTCATGGATGGGAATTTAGTTGAGAAAGAATTGTAGTAAGTTGTATATCCCAACATTTTTCTAGGTTTCGAAGAATTCTAAGGTCACTTTTTGAATCAAGGGATATATTCTCTCTGGATGATAAACCAAGTGTTTACAAGTGAAGATTTAAGCCATAAACTATTATTCGTAGCTAAATATAACCTATAAGGGTCTCTACTATTAAAAAAACGATTATTGCTAAAGAAATCAACAGGTTCGTTGAGTAAAGGCCTAAACCATAAGTATGAGATGGGTCAATAAGTGTTAATACCTAGAAATCAATTTGATAGCCAATAATATTATCCTGAATGCCTCATAAGTTTGTTGAGGGGTTGCCTTAGCTTTCTTCATTTGAAAGAGTGAGGAAGTAAAAACAAATATTCTAAACAGATAAAGCTTTAGATAGAGAAGCTTAAAAGCAAAAGGAGTAACAAAAGTGAAAAATGATTTACCTATATATATATATATATAGGAGAAAAGGGAGATAAAATGGTTCAACATTTAAAATTCAAATTAATTATCGCACCATAACAACTATAATGAATGAGGGTGTGCCGTTTCATTTTCCTTTAAAGCTTTTGGAATATGATTGTTCAAATCTTAGTAGGTGACGCGTCATTTTGTCATAAAAGGTTATATAAGATATTTTTCAAGTTCTTACAATGAATTTGAAGTAATTTTTTTTATTCGGTTAAGACTTTTAAGTGAGCATTGATTCTACTTTCTAACTATTAGATTTATGGCAGAGTGTCCCTCAAAGAAATACCTTGGACGAAGTAAGATTTGAGCTAGGTGGCTAGTAGTCAATAGCCGATAATCGCTTAAAGGAAACAATTATGCATAATGGCCAAAAGTATTCCAGGGTTGCCCATAATGATCAAAATAACAAGTGGTGATCTAGATTCATTATGGGAAGGCTGTGACAATTATTTAGGGTGTGAGGAGTTGGTCAAGTGTCACTTAGTATGTTATATGAGCAAGATAAACAAAATTGAATTGAGTTAATGGGGCAAGATTCACCTAAGATGATTAGAGGCAGATATCAGTCATTTTTAAATGGTTAATTGACATGACCTTTTTAGGCAATCGATTGGTGGAAATAAGGCCTTTTTGAAAATATAATTCCATATTTCGCTTATGAAATTATGAACTTATAGGGGGCATTGTTTACACCTATCCTTATTTTCATAAGTATGTGGGCTTGAGTCTTTTAGATTTGACAGTAGTAGTTTTGAACACTGCATGGAGTGGCTTGAGATTTAGTTTAGGTGACTACATTATGGGCATTTCAGAAGTAATTTTGGGTTAGGCCTATAAAAGTAACAAATAATCTTAGTAGATAGAGTTTGTACATATATGTAACTCTCTGTGGATAGACTTTGTATTCAACCAGGACTCTTGAATAACATTTGTATTTAAATTGAGCTAATGTATAGAAGAAGGGTTCCAAACCCTGTACACAATACTTTTTTATATTTCTCTTTTCTTTACTTCTTTGTGTTCTTCTTGGTTAACAATGAATTCTAGCCTAAATACCATTGAATTGACAGTTCTTTATTTATATACTCACCCTTAAATTGACAGTTTTTATACCTATATATCATATCTAATTGACTCTAATCAATTGCTAAATTTTCTTGTTTGCTTTTGAGATTTGATACTGATAGTACTTAGCTACTAAACCCATTTATGATTATTATTGGATTTTACTCTTGAGATTTTGGGGGTAAACACATTTCAATGTTCATTACCAATTTCTTTGTAATGACAATGAAGCATCTAGAGAGAATTCTATCTTTGTTAAAGATTGAATAATTTTTTTGTAAATATAATAAAACTTCTACTTTGTTAAAATTACTTGGTACAAAGATCATTATCAGTTCAAGCTCCATTTTATATCCAAAGATCATGAAAAGCTTCTCTTTTACATTGATTTGGTGTTAAGGAGATGATTATTGCTAATTAAACATGTTCCTATGGACTACGGTCTTGTGTTAAGAGTGCTCTATTAAGCACATATTTATCATACAAATAGATGCATTATTGGAGGCCTTATTGAGCATATATAAATGACATTTAAATCATGTGCAATTTGTAAGTGCATTAGGGGTTGTAAGTGCATTAGGGGTTTTATCGAGCACATTCATGTCATATGTAAACAATATTACCATGAAGCTCATAAATGCAATAAATTTTAAAATTTTAAATCAGTTATGTTTATAATATAATAACATAAATGATATTATAATCTTTAATATATTTATATTATATGCTTTTGATTAGCCCTTTGGCTACAAAGTCCTCGACATAGTCAACATAAAGATGGAGAGTTCTCTATTTCCTCTCCATAGTGTTCCAAAGTGAATGCTAATTGTTAATTATATAGGAAAAAGAAAATTCATCATAAATATTTAGAGCATGTTGAGTTAATTTTAGAAAAAAAACATTCTTCCTTAGACTTTTTAAACTTTACATGTTTTAGTTTAAAGTTCTTTAACTCCAAAGCGTAATTCTTAAACATCTTGACTATTTGTATTTATTATATAAACTCTTTTTTAATAGATCTATTATGAGTGTTAATAGAAGAATTAATTGGGTAATAAAATTATAGAATAAAAAATCAATACGATCCTCAATTTAGGCAATAAAATCATAAAATAAAAAATTGATATGGTCCTCAAGCTTAAATTTGAAGTTTAAACAAGCCAAATTAAGTTTTTTTGACATAATTAACACAAATATTATAAATTTTAGTTTAATTAATCTTAATAGTAATAAAAATAATTAAAATTTATTTTCTTATTGTAATAAATGATAAATTTATCAAAATAAAAATTCAAATGAACTTTTTGTAAATTTAATCCATATTTGAATTTAAAAAGTGGTTTGATTATTTTTAATAAAATAATAAAAGTTAGATTCTAAAATTTTTAAAATTGATAAACTTAAAATTACAAAAACATATTGTTTTATAAAATAAAAAAAATAGTTAATTTGAAAATTATTTTTTAATAAAAATGTAGTTTATTTGGTTTTAATTTTTTAAAATTGAAGTGAATCAAATTAATTAAATTAAATTGGATTAAATTAATCTATTCGATTAGATTCTTTTTTTTTTTTTTTTCAATGGAGTAGAGGACATCTTAGATTTTATATTATTTTTTTTGGGGGGTGGGGGAAGGACAACCTAAGATAAAACTCGTATCAAGCAGTTGTCGTCACGCTCTGAGTCCGGCCGCGCACAGACCACAAAAGGTTTAAAATTCCAAAGTACTAATATCGCCTATAAATATCTCCATTTGAAAGAACACTTGAAAATCACGTCTTGATGGAATCCCAAAACCCCACTCCTAATACCCTCCCTGCTCCTCCCTCGACTACCACCACTACACAACCTATCGAACCACCACCGCCAGCGGCGGCACCTCAACTATCACAACAACAACAGAAGCAACCACCAGCAGTATCCCAACCACTTCCCTCTTCAACCACTCCTCCATCCGCAAATCCTAACCCTAAACCTAATCCGCCCTTAAAACCACCGACTCAGCCGCAATCTCAGGCCTACACGACGGCTTCTGCGGCTGCGAGTGCTCGGCCTCAGACATTGCATAGACCATGGCAGCATCCTCACCCTCATTCTCACTTCGCGCATTTCTCCTCAATCACTTCTCCGTCTTCCTCTACCTCTTCTCCTCCCGTTTCTGCGCCTCAACAAAGGGGCACCAGTGGCGGTGTTGCTATTGGTGTTCCTGCGTCTCATCCTAGTCCTTCTCCTGTCCCGCCTTTTTCTTCCTCTTTTGGGCAGTCACAGGTAAATAAAGCATACTTCTTTTTTCTTGGTGAGGTTATTTAGCTTAACTGGTTAGTGAATGCAAGGTTTAAATATTAGTGATGTTGCTATGCAGGTGAGGCAGGGGATACCGGGAGTGCAAGGGATGGCCATGGTGGGGTCAATGAGTTCGGGTTCTCAACTTCGGCCAGGTGGGATTGGGATTCCTGCACATCATCAACAGAGACCTGTTCAATCATCCGTTAGACCAACAAGTTCTTCTTCTTCCCCAAATAACCAGACTCCTACAAACCAAGTCAGTACTGCATCAGTTAATCTTATGTGAAATATAGTTGCTTTCAAGCATTCAGACTTCTTTTTTTCTGAGAACAAAGCATTCAGACTTTAAGAATGATAATGGGATTTTTTTTTTTTTTTTAATCTTTGTTTGAGTATAAGAGTTCTTATAGATGTATTATCTGGGGCAAGTTTCTAACATACCTAATCACATAATTTCTAATCGGAATTCATCTTAGGCATGTGAATGTATGCATTTATATAGTTTTATGCACCCATATTCAATGATCCTTATATGAGGATTCATAAATAATATTCAAATATTCTGGCACTCGCATTCGGTTTTGCAGCTTTATAGTTGCATTTGAATTTCACAGGTCATGTCCATAAAACTTGACCAGGGTTTTGCCCTTATTCATGTTGGTTTATAATTGGCAAAGAGTTATCAATGCGTTGGCTAGGGCAGGGCATGGTTCTCGGGCTTTCCCGAACCGAACCGAAATAAAAACTAGACTGAAAATATCAAAGAAGGACTGGGACTGGACCTGGACCAGACTGGAACTGAATCGATATTAATTTAAAATTGGTCCTGGTTCCGATCCCGGTCCTCCTTTAAGAATTGTACCGAAGATTGGACTAAAACTGGGCCGAAACCGAACTGAATCGAAAAAACCGATTGTGTGTGTGCATATATATATATATATAACATTTTAGGATTATATATTAATTTAATACATGTTTATGTTATATATTTAAATAATAATATAGAAATTAAATATTGTAAATATATTATATATTTGTACACTTGAATATTACTTAATATAATTCTTTTTATAACTATAAAGTTATATTTTTATTAATTTATGTATTCAAAATAAATAATTTTATGTTATAATATAGTCTGTAATATTTAAAATGATAGTTTATATGAATAAAATGGATTAAAATAATTGTAATTATGAAATTTTTTTAAAAATAAATTTAGGACCGAACCGAAAAAATAACCAAATTGTACTGGAGAACCAGACCAAAACAGAACCGATTTTCGGTTTAGTCCGGTCCTGGTCCTTCATTTTGTTTGGTCCAATTGAAGGATCGGGCTTTTTCAAAACCCCAGACTAGGACCGGGACCGATCACCCCTAGTGATGGCATTTACTGCTAAGATACTAGTTTTGGCTGCAGTTTTATTTTTGTGAATACTATGGCATATGAATGGTGTCTTGAGAAGCTTTCAGATGGTTGAAATCATCCTTCTTGTAGTTCAGTTAAATCCTGACGGTGATATCATACATAACATATGTTCATTGGTTTTAGGTAGTGAAATCTTATCTTAAAAATAGTTTGCCCTAACAAAAAAGCTTTTGGAGTTAGGTTTGTTTCCTGTCTCTAGTATTGGAGTTAGGTTCTTTGCCTGTCTCTAGTCATTATTATTTTGTTCTTTTTCTGCAGAGTTTCCAAGGGCATAGTTTTATGAGACCCTCTTCAGTCAGCCCTGGTTCTCCAGCAACTAACACTTCACAAAGTATGCAGTCCCCTAGTCAGCCATGGTTATCATCGGGAGCCCCAGGGAAGCCTCCATTGCCTTCATCCTCGTATAGACCACAGTTAAACTCGCCATCTTTGCAACAAAGATCGCATATTCCTCAGCAACACCATTCTCTGCCAACAACTTCACAGCAGCAGCACATATCATCTGTGCAGCTACAGAAGCCTTTACCATCTCAGCCACCAGAACATTATGGGCAACAATTTCCATCAAGGGTTCCACGGTCCATAACGCAACAGCTTGCTCTTCAAGGTGCATTAAACCCAAAGCCATCTTCCTTAGCAATGGTGCAGCCTAACCCTGTACAGGTCGGCACCCAGAACCAGAATAAGACAGTTAAAGTGGAAGGTGATGACTCTGGTAACCGTATCCTTAGCAAAAGAAGTATCAATGAGCTAGTTAGCCAGGTGAGCAGCCATGGTCTTCTTGACAGATTTATACATTTTAAAAAGAAAAAAGTCCAAATCATCATGATTGTAATTAAGAATTCTACTCCCTTTGATTCCAAAAACTAAATCTTATATCATGCATTTATAGTATTAGAGGCTCACATGTTCTAGATTGTTGATCAGATGCTGTTGATGTTATCAATGTTGAATGCCAAAAAACAAATTGTTTTGTGTGTATTATAGTATTAGAGGTTCATGTTTTCTAGATTGTTGATCAGATGAAGTTGAGGTTATCAATGTTTGATATCCTATTAGATAGATGATACCATTTACCTCTTAAACTTTGCCTGAGTTGCACTATCAAGAAAGTTTTGTGGCTAGATTGTGTATGTAGAAGAAAATAAAAAGTGTCAGGCTAGTGAACTCTCACGTAGAAGTAAGGAGACTCATTCCATTGTTTAAACTCTTGAATTCACTCCTTTTTTATGGGATTAGTGAAAGTAAGAATTCTTTCTGCTGCCACAAATCCTATTGGCCAAGTGTGACAAGTGAGATGCTTGGGTTATTTTGCAAGTGTTTATGAATACAATCATGCTGATGTAGGACAGATTCAGAAATCCAGCTACTAATTCTTTATGGTGGGCAAATATTAAAGCAATTGATGAGGTTTGGGGGCCAAGATTCAAAGCAAAGGGAATATTAGGTAAAGATAAAGCTGATTACAGTGGGTAAATGTTAAAGTAATTGATTAGGTTTAGGGCCAAGATTCAAAGAAAAAGGGAATTTTAGGGTAAAAATAAAGTTAAATTGCAGTAACAAAAGTGTAGAAATTGGTGGCTTTTGAGAAAACTGTGAACAGTACCTGAGGCACTGTAATAGCAAGGGGAAAGAATGCAACAAATTAGAAAGGAGCAGGAAAAAAGAAGGGAAAAAAAACTTGGTGCACAAGCCTTCCAAATCAAGTACACATGATTCCATTAATCAAATCCTTGAAAAATAATAGGTTATGTAAATGCTATAGGGATCTAAGACTTGAAAAATAATAGGTTATGTAAATGCTATAGGGATCTAAGACTATAACTTGCCCTATTAACAAGGCAGTAACACCTCTTTCTGAAAAAAGAATGTCCTAAATAATATTAAACTTATGGTCCTAAATAGGGAGTTGCATAAGACCTGTTTTACCTGAACAATTAAATTTACATTGTTAGGAACCAAATGAAAATAATCTTTGCACTTTTTTTTTTCTGTTACTGCATCATGATGGAGGTGAAGTGCACTGTTGTTAAAAGTTATCAGAGAAATAAAGCACTAAATGAGTTATTTTTTGAAGCTAGATTTTGGATAGTTATTTCATTCTTTGTGTTAAGCATTCTATTCGTGTGGCATGTTGGAACATGATGCAAGAACTCTGTGTTGAATATGAGATAAGGGTATTTTAGTCAACATTTTGCAGGTTGAGTCTGTGTGACTGTATCGATAGGCAAAGTTCCATGGATGTGAGAAACCTGATGTTACACATAGGCACGGCCTAATTTTGTGTTATGTCTAAGAAATCCCAAAATAGCATTGGGTTCTACTTACAAGTTGATTGTTAAAGTTTATTTTCATGTGTTGATTGTTAATGTTTATTCTCATTTAAATTTTATCTTTGGTTTCATGCAATTCATTTTTCTTATTAATGTGATTATCCTTGCTTCTTGGATAGATTGATCCATTTGAGAAACTGGATCCTGAAGTTGAAGACATTCTTGTGGATATAGCTGATGAATTTGTTGATTCTGTGAGTAGTTGCAATTGCACTTTCTCTTCTACACACACAAATGAATCTTATGTATGCATTTGCATGTCTCACTCTCTCTCTTTCTATACACACACACACACTCTCACTCACTGTTGAATTGTGTTGCTTTCGGACTGTTTAGTTCTTTGAATTGACGATATTACTTAGTTGTGAGTTGATTAGGATTGCAAGTGTTGCTCAGATCAATGCCATCTTTGCCTGGTTTACAAAATAGTTTCATCTTTAATAGTACTTATTTATTTATTTTTTTTTTGGGGGGGGGGGTGGTTAATCTGACCTCATTATTTTAAATGTGAAGAAATTAAAATGCTAAAGAAAACTAAAATTAAATGTTTTTTCTGGTTTGATTCAATTAATGAGATTGAGCTGAGAATAACATTTGAACACTTCTCTTCCATATCCCCACCCCCACCTAGTAAGGCTATTAAAACAAACTTATGACTTGTTATGAACTTCATTTCCATTTTGAAAGATATTAATAGAACCCAAAAACAATGGTGTCTGTTACACATTGATTAAATATATTTCATTGATGAATGGCAAGTGATCCTAGAACTCCTTTCACTGACCTGTATTTTTTGTTCCTAGCTGTTTACTTTACATTCTATAGATCATTGCTATATTAGTGCCTTTTTTTTTCTCTTTTGGCAGATCACGACATTTGCTTGCTCCTTAGCCAAGCATCGAAAATCTGAGACATTGGAAGCAAAAGATATACTTTTACATCTTGGTTAGTTATGGAGGAAATGTCTTCTGTTTTGTATTTTCATTTTGCTGCTTATCTGATAATATTCTTATATTTCAATGCAGAAAGGAACTGGAATATGACACTTCCAGGATTTAGCGGTGATGAGATTAAAACCTACCGAAAGCCGGTAAGAAACTCCCTTGGGTTCTTGTCATTATCAGACTGACATGATAGCATGGGACACATATTAGGGTTCCAATAGAAAACTGAAGATGCTTAAAAAAGCAACTTTTCTTAATGGCTCTGTTTGGAAACTCAGATTTTGAAAAAATTGAAAAGAAATGCACTATATATAATTCTCTTGTTTGGAACGACTTTATTTAAAAGAATTCACTTCTTTCATTTTAAAGAAAAATGATTTGATGAGAAAATTATTAGGGAAAAAAATTATAGGATTTTGAGATAATTCATTTCAATTAAAATGGATTAAAGGTAAATTACTCTAATATCCTTATAACTGTAGTTAAGTCTTTGAAATAACATTAGTTATATTTGTCTTTACTAAACAAGGTTGGTTAAGGAAATAAACTGATTTTAATTCATTATAGATTTATTCCGAATAATAGAATTCAATTGAATTCCATTAATTTAAAATTTATTTTAAACAAAAGAATTCTATTACTAAAATGGAAAAAAAAACCTATGATAGAATCCTGTTTTTTTCCCTCACATGATTTGTTCCAAACAATACTTCATGCTTTTTGTTGAACAAATTCTAAAATAAAATTCTTTTCTTTTCTTTTGCATAATTTGTTCCAAATGGGGTCTATACGCTTTTTGTTGATATGTTTTTTTATACAGGTTGCAAGTGATATCCACAAGGAACGCCTTGCAGCAGTAAGTTCTTTTTTGATATCTATTTCATCTGATAATTTAGATAAAAATATACACATTAGTTGTATGTATCTACACATTTCTTCCTATGAACTTAGTGCGTATGTAGATGTTGTGTATATATGTGTATGCTCAGTTTTATTCTTCACATACACATTGGCGAGTATGTAAAAGTAAGTCTGGAGGAGAGGATATTATGTTTTAATATATTCAGAAAAGATCAAATTTCTGAATCTTGCAGTCTTTCACAGATCTTTTTGCTTCTAATTTTTTGTTTGGGAACATATTGCCATTATCTTAACAGATAAAGAAGTCAGTCTTGGCATCTGAGATGTCAAGTGTCAAACACCCTGTTGGACAAGCTACTGGAAATGCAAAGAGTAACCTGACAAAGACACCTGCAAATGCCATGGTCTCACCTAACCTAAAAATTCGTGAAGTTACCTGAGTTGTGAGTGTTGGTGTGGGATGCGAGTAGCATTTTGGCTACAAAGTTCTGGTGAGTTTTTTATGTATGCGATGATTAGGATAGTTTCACATTTCTCATGCTTGATAGATTCTTGATGCAATTTTTAGTATTGCTAGCTAAAAGACCTGTTCGTTCATATGGTATGGATCTTGTTGTGCAGTTATGCTTTTCTCAGTAGGACATTTTTGAAGGTCTTGAATAAGTCTTTTGGCTTTTCATGGTGTATTTTAAGTCATGGTTGCAGAAGTGTAAATTTCTGTCTCAAAGTTTGCTTTGATCTTAATTGTTTTTGTGTGGCTTTTGCTGTTCTCACCTTAACTGAGGCTTGATCTGGGAAGTTTAGAAGTTCTGGTAAGCAATTTTAACATGATCCTGGGTTGATACTTGTCAGAATTCCTTGAAGGCACAATGTGAAAAGGTGGAAATTTGGCCTCTGAGATGATAAGATATCAAAAAGATTTTTGTCTGCTTTGGTCAAAACAAGGCACGTGAATCTTTTCCTTGTCCATCTGAAGCTGCCACCAAGGGTGAGAACGTGAGAATGTAAAATACCAAATGAGTTGCTCGAATACTTCTGAGCCACCAATTTTTAGTGTGGAAGCAGGAAATTTGTACAGGTGATCTATCATCAGGTGTCCAGTTTTTGAGCTGTGATTTTGGGGCGATTCATTTTTTCTACTCAGGCTTCTTTCGAATTATCAAGTTGTTTTGGATTTGCGCTAGCTAGCAAGGAACTGAGAAAATTTTTTGCATTATCTGAAAGAGATTAGCACTGGTTACTATTTACATTTTTAACATTATTCTCTGGTTTTAATCTAACTAGGATTTGAAGCGAAGACCAAATGAAAATATGGTAAAGAGCCCTTACATTTTGGTTGTAACTTGTTGAATGTAGAATTCTGCATAGAGCCTTACTAACTTTTGTTGAAATTAGATAAAGCACAGTGGCTGCTGTGCTTTCTGCCTTGATTTAACTCTTGCAAATACAAGGGCTTTATTTAACACATGGTTTTATCTTTTACTCTTTCAGAGCCTTGTTCTCATTCATTTTTATTCTTTTAAAACGCAAGCAAAAGACGTAATGTTGCCCAATTTTGCTTTTTATAGAACCATTGAAAAAGAAAAGTCAGAGAAATTCAATTCAAAGAATGCGGAGCAGAAATGTCACAATGGCTGCCGTATGGTTACAGTTTTTCTTTTGGTATGATCACATTTGAAGCGTTACTTGTTTAGCCTCTGTTTCCATATCAATATTATTTAAATGTGCATCCATCATCCATATTAGTCTTAGTTATCACGTCGTCGCTGGTTGCTAAGAAGGCAAAACGCTTCTAAAAATAAAATAATGCACATAATACGTAGTAAATATAATAATGTATTTGACTTGTCACATGGGTATTTGCTTGTATAAATAGAATAACGTGGATGAAGTAACCATCTCTTTCCAGGCGTATCCCCATGTGCTTCAACGTGCACGTCCCTGTCCAGGTCCACAACAATTGTTTTCTTCACACGCATATTATGGGCTAGGATTTATGGGATATAATAATAATAAAACAAATCCAACAATTTCATTTGATATTGATATGGCAAGCAAGTTAATAGACTTTTTTAGAAAGGAAAAGGTTTCTTCAACATATTCAATGATTCTAAAAATTGGGAAAGGGACAAGATTATCTAGAAATTTATAACTAATGACAAATATACTTCAGTCAAGTATAAATCCCGAAAAAAATTGATTCTCAAAAGAAATTTTCGTTTTTACTTTCTTTTGCATCTTTCCTGAATCAAAGCAGTTTTTTTTTTGTGGGATTGCTGATTTGAAAAATCAAAATTTCCCCTTCTATTTTTTGGGGAATCTTCTTTTAGGTGATTTTTAAAGTTTTTTTTACTAATTTCAATCTCATTAAACCAAACCCACTATGTTTAGTTCCACCTTGAAATAACATTGTTTTTTCATGACTGCTTAATTTAATCGCCAATTGGAATTATGAGTCGGATTTAACGTTTCATATTTTGGACTCGTTAGCCAATTTGGTCAAATCTCAGTAATGTAAGCTTCTCGTTGCAACTAAGTTTACAATTATTGTTTGGTTGTTGATAAACATAAACACAACTCAGATTTCATGATGTTTTTCCATTTGAGATGGTTGTTTTGGAGCTTTGTTCTCGTCTTCCTTTAAATGGAACAAATTTTTTTTTCTTTAAAAAATATTTGTACCACTTTTTTGACTTTGCGTATTGCTTATTGTTTTGCAATTGATGAACTAATGATCAATAATGTTTTTTAGAATTTTATGTAGTGCAGGTTGCGAATCTGTGTAAAAGATAAAATTTTATGGCATATTTTAGGAAAGTTATAGTTGACAAACGGTTTTGCAACTAAATGGATCACCTAAAGTTTTTAGTTTAAAATACATGACATAATTTGTGTTTGGTTTATAACTAATTTTATATCAGTTTTTTGTATCTCAAGAAATAAATTAATGCTAACATCAAACAAATATTAAATCAGTATGTAATTTCTTTTATTAGTAGAGATTTATTTTAAGTTTATCAAACATACAAGTTTATTTTGTTCGAATTAAATTTATTTCAGTAAAACAGACATTCGTTTATAAAGTTATTGATAATATATTTATAAGTGATTGATACCATGTTTATAATTATTTTACAAGTGGTTGATAGTATCTTTATAATTGATTTATAAGTAATTAACAACATGTTTTATAAGTGGTTGACAATAAATTTATAACTAGTTTATAAAACTATCAATCAAAATAGAAGAGGAATAATAATTAAAATACAAATATTATCTTCAATATTTAACAATTTTTTTCTTTTCATAACTAATTTTTAGTTTAAATCATGCAAATGTCATTTACAACTCATGATTTTTCATTATAAATAATAAAACAAAACATAAAAAAATACATTAAATTTGTTTAGAGAGAGAAATATTTATAATTGATAATTATTTTTATTTTTGACTTTTAAACTAAAAAAATTATTTTAAAAAATTTAATTTATTTAAATACTTCAAATTGAGTCAATCAAATCTATTTATAAATTAAATTAAAATTAAATTTATCTGTAAATCAAATTAAAATAAATATAAATTTAATTATTTTAAAATTTTTAATTTTAAATTGAATATTTTTAATTTCAAATTAAATTAAACTGATAATTGGTGCTTTTAAATTAAATTGAAATTAAACGTATCTGTAAATCAAATTAAATTAAATATAAATTTAATTATTTTGAAATTTTTAATTTTAAATTGAATATTTTTTTTATTTGAAATTAAATTAAACCGATAATTGATGTTTTAAGAATCTCAATCATGTCATTCTCCACAAGTGATTGTTATGTTTTGATCTCTAAGTTTTTTTTTTTTTCAAAAAAAAAAAACCACTAATTATTTTGTGGCTAACACACGTGGGTGGTTCAGGAGCTCCAATACAAAATATGTCCCCACTAATGTTTGAATAAAGGGTCTGCATAGTGTAAAAATAGAATGAAAAGAAAACGTAACTCTTTAAAAAAACTAAAATTATCAACAAAAACTACCTAAATTATAAAAAAGTAAAAAATTAGAGTATTAAAATGTCTTTTTTATAATATGTGAGAAATAAATATCTTTGAGAAAAAAAAAAAAAAAGAAGAGGGTGCACCATGTTCGTTTCATCTATTTATGATTTTGTTCCTTTGTTTTTATTTTTTTTAAAAAAAATCAATATTCAGTTTAACATGATTTTGTGCTTTATAACTTCATAAAAGAATCCATTTAATAAAAGATTAAGAGTGTTTTTGATATAAATGAATTTTATAATTTTTATAGAGTTTATTTAAAAATTTATATTTTGTGTTTGGTATAAATAAAAATTAATTTGAAATTTTATTTTATTAAATCTTTAACATTAATTACAACTAAATTAAATTTTATTAAATTTATAAAATTTACAAAAAATTTTAAAGTTATATTTTTTTCATAAATATTCTTAGTTAAAATGTATTTTTTTAATTTTATTTTCTCGTTTTTTCTTACTCTTTCTTTTCTTTCTTTTTTTCTCTTTATTCTCTCTTTATTATTTTTGTATTTATAAATATTTTAAAAAATAATATAAAAGATATTTTTGTACAAATAAAATATTTTATTAAATCTTACATTTAAACTAAACATAAAATTTATTTTATTTAAAATAATTTTTTTATTTTATAAGGAATTAAATATAGAAATTTATTTATAAATAAATTTTACAATAAATTAATTTCTAAATAAAATAAAATTTAAATTATAATTAAACCAAACGCTATGTAAAACCAAATAAAAAATCGAATTAGTAAATTGAGTAAACACAATTGAAGTGTTATCATCACCAGCAGATTTAAAAATCTTTTCTGGGGCTAATAAAGACATTGAAACTCCACGTCAATGAGGACTTCGACTTTAATTTATTTGATAAGATTTGTTTCATAACTTAATTTTACATTCTTCTTCGCTGCAAAACCGCAAATCTTTAAAAAATAAATAAATAAAATGATAATCTTCTTAATAGATTTATGTTTATGAGTGTCATTATCAATTATCAATAATATATTAATTACATTATCAAGGTTTTTTTTTTTTTTTTTTTTCTGAGGGATACATTATCAAGGTTGAAACATCTCTCAAACTCATTATGTCAGAAAAAAAAAATCACATTTATTCATAATGTTATTTATTGCTTATAAAATAATTTGTTACTTTCATTCTCTTATAAATGTAACTAAATCTATTATTTTAATGATAGTATCAAAATAGCTCCAAAGGTGACTTCAACTATATGAAAACAAAATTCCTTAGTGATAAATAAAAGTCACATTTTTTTTTAAGAAACATATAATGAGTAAAGTCACCAAATATAATAAATACGCTTTGTAACAATGAGCTAGAATTCATTTATATTAATGGGTAAAACCCTTTTTTTCTAATATGCAAAAGCCAAAAGCTTCTCTAACAATACTCGTGTTTACAAACTTAACCCCTCGAAATCATATTTTAATAGAATTTTATATCTATTTAAAAATAATTTTATAATAAGAGTCTTATATCATCTAAAAAGTAATATTTCATCTACTTGAAAAATATTTCTCAAGCATAAGAAAAGTCATTTTCAAATTCCATTGAAATTTTGAATTAAATCCTCACATATTTTTCATAATATGAAGCAATAATTTGTATATCGATTTATAAATATGTTGATCACAAAGTATAAAAACATTAAAATTGTGAAATATTTAATATTCTCAAACTAAAATAATAATATATCTATATTATAGTTTAGAAAATAGACTCTCTACTTAATAATTCATTTAAATAGAACGAAAATATCATAGATTAGAAATAAAGATAAATCATAAAAATTTCAAAGTTTAAAACTATAGCTTAAAATTAAAAAAAATTCCAACACAATAAGCACAATCATTACACTTAAAAGTTGAGAAAGAAAAAAAAATAGAAGAAAATATATAATTAATTGGTAGAAAACATAGATTAGTAACATAAAGCCTCAAAGGTGGTAAAACAACTAAAAAACATTTGCTGATT
Source organism: Omphalea diandra (assembly GCA_949677035.1). Taxonomy (NCBI): domain Eukaryota; kingdom Viridiplantae; phylum Streptophyta; class Magnoliopsida; order Malpighiales; family Euphorbiaceae; genus Omphalea; species Omphalea diandra. Next base: position 10,380 of record CATIWR010205875.1, on the reverse strand, counting down.
TTAGGTTCTGAACCCATTTACAAAATAGCATTTGAAGTTGATAAACTTGAAAGTAGTTTGAAATTTGGGTAGATTAGACTGTTTTTAAGATTTAGTTTTATTCTTCTAATCAAGTATAAAAAGACCCATATAAATGAGTAGAGAAAAAACATATTAGATCAAACATCAATTTAAAAAGATAAACTAAAGAAAATTACTTTTTAGATATAAATGAAAACTCTTAAATCTAGAAGAAAATTCTTATTATTGATTAAATATGATAATAAGATAAGAAAAAAGAAAAGAGAATTATTTTTGGCCAAAAATAGTCTCCACTGTTAAGCTTCTATTGTTTGTGAATAGGAAAAAAATAGAAAGTGAAAGAAGACAAAAATACGTCTCTATTTAATAATTATATTAAATCACATAAATTGACTTTATGATAATTTTATGAGTTTTTATAATTTAAACATATTTTTTCAATCTAGTCCGATATTTCAAAGTCACTTTGTTTCTTAACTAATTTGGGTTCAAGCTGAATCAAACTCGAACGGAGAAAACCTTTCATTATTAATTTTTTTCATTTATTTGAATCCAAAACTTTGCTTAAAAGAAATAAAACTTTTTACTACTCAAACCAACTAACATTGGTTATAATCTAAATATATTGATAAGGCTAAAGGTATTATCAAAAGGTGTATGAGATATGTGGCTCAAAGAAAATTGACCTCATATTTGAAAAATATTGAGATATTTGATTCAATTCAAAAGTAAAAAAAAAAAAAGAAAAAAAAAAAGGGGTATTGCTGAAAGTAGCATTTAGAGTTGGATAGAAAAGTCTCAATCGAGCATAATTTTGGTGTGACGAATCTTTGTACGGATCGAATGGCGAGTTAAACTTTTGGAGCTTCCTTGGGGCTTTCCTTTCTTTTCTTAGGAAGGATAAGAGTCTATTTAACTCTTGAACTTTTTTCAAACAAATCTTTTAAGCTTAAATAAATTATTTGAGCTAATTTAACTTTTTATCTTGAATAATTAGTTCAATAAAAAGCCCCATTTTAACTATTCAAGAGAGTGTGTGAAGCAATGTATTATCAATTTTTATATATAGATAAATTGTTTTAAAAAAATTAAATATAAAGAAAGAATTTTTACACATATGAAAAACTCTTCGTTGCAAATTGCCAGAGTCTGATGAGTTTAACAAGCTCCCCTTCCTCTTACTGAAATAAAGGAGTCTTGAAAGTTTGATTGAGAATTCACCTGAGGATTTACCTCACCCTTTTTCGAAGTTTGGGAAAGAAGAATTCAAGCAGGTGATCCACAAATAGAACAAAACCAACAATCAAGAAAATTTCAAACTCAAAAAAAATATTTTTAATCAAAGAAAATCATGAAAATCTAACCTTGATATTGTGGAAGATATTGATACATTTTGAGGTGCGGGAAACACCTGCAACAAAATGTCTATTCATATTATCTTTCAATTTCACACAAATAAATTTAATAATACTAATTACTCAGTTTTCTTTTCTATTTTAAGGAACAAAATAAAATGCAGAACACACTAATACTCATATTATCTTTCAAATTTTGTCACTAATCACAGAAGAACTATAAATTGCCACAGATTTTTACCACCAAACACCAACTTTCATCTTTAAGCAAAAATCCTCAGATTATATGCTTAAACAACATAAAAATCATAACTATCTTTGAACAACTTATGCTCAATCAATTCATGGCCAACATACCTCAAATCATTTGAAGGTATTGATGTTTGAACAACCATAAAAATCATAATATTTGCTGCATTTGCTTCCTCTTCCTTTTTCTTCGACACTAACCCAACTATTTTACTGTAACTTTTGCCGAAGAAAAATGTTATTCTAATAGTAAATGAAGGATCTAAACAATATCTTTTATGTCTTTTCTTCTCCTATAAACAGAAGTCATGCCAAATTTATGAACATTTTCTACTATTTCATGATTTGATTTTGAAGAATCTGAGTTACAGTTTACTTATTGATGTTTAGAATCTAAATTTTTGTTTTTTTTTTATTCATTTTCCTTACTAATTTCTCCCTATCTTCTTCACTAATCTAATGATGATTATAGTGATGAAGGAGATGGAGTTAAGAGGTAATTGATGATTGTTGGCAAAGGAGAAAAGATGATGGTGGTGTTGAAGATAGGGAGAGAATATATTTAAAATTTTTCTTTTAATTATATTGATTGCATGATTTACACACACAAATAATAGTGATTCTATGGGTTTATTAAACTAATTAAATAAAGCGAAAGTTTAAATTAGCCTAAATAATTCATTTAGACTTAAAAAAGATTCTTGAAAAAGTTTAAGGGCCAAATAGGCTCTTTATCCCTTAGGGATGATGTAGTTAGTGTTGGCCACTTTAGACTTTGTCAATAAGCTTTGGGCTTTAAACAAAAAAAGGGAATTACAAAGGGTATTCTAAAAAATTTAGAAATTTAAAAACAGATTTTATCTCACAAATAGAAAATAATCTTTCAAAAAAAAAATAACACTTAAAAATAATAAAATAAAATAAAACTTACATACATAATAGATTTATGCCCATGAAGGGACAATAATAATAATGAATTCAAAATCTAAATATATAGATCTGAAACTAGTTATTGAAAGTAAGAAAATTAAAAAGATTTAATGTCTAAATTTATATATCTAATTAAATATGATATTTAGTGAAAAAATAATAAAAAATAAAGAGAGATAAAGAAAATTAAAAATTAGAGAAAAATGGAAAAATTTTCAGAGAAAGCGAGTGATAAGAAAAATATTTTTGGGTATTACTTAAGTTGCTATTAAAATAATTATGTTGAAAATATTAATTAAAATCAATAAAAGATATATATATATATATATTCAAAATGCAAGTTTCAAATTCAGTCCAAAACGCTTAAATTTAAGTTTCAAGTTCAATACAAAAAAGCTTAAAATTAATTCTAAACTCCTAGCATTATAATTTATATTTTTAGTACGTCATCAATCTCCCTGAGATAGCTAAAACAGGTTTTTTTTTTTTAATTGATTTGATTGGTGAAGAATTTAGTTCTAACAGTTATGGGCTAGACTTTAGAAACTCAATTGTTTTGACCATCTTGTGTGACTAAAAAATTATTTTATTATATTATAAGAAAAGAAAGGAAAAATGGAAAATTAAAAAATTGAAACCCAGTCCCAAAAATTAAAAGTCAAACTAGAGTTATTATTTTTAGATTACGTCTGCCTATATATATATATATTTTTTATTTTATTATAAGTACTTCAACTTTTAAAAATTATACATATTTCAATCATTTTGTTTATTCCACTCCATATTTTATTTTTTATTAATAAATTATAATTTCAATTTTTATATAAAAATTATAAAAAAGAAAATATAAAAATTAAAGAATCGCTTTCTCTCTTTATATTAAGGAAATATAATGTGACTTTAAATTTATTTATGAAAGGAGGAGACATACAAAGTAAATATTTTTTATTTTTGGGAAATGGGAGAGATTATTATACCCTTTGATGATATGCCCTTAGCATTTCTAGAACAAATATGGAAAATAGATTATTTGGATTAAAAACAACATGTCTATTCATTATTGGCTATTTCCAAATATATCAGTACATTATAAAAATATATCAAAATAAAATTCATTTAAAAAGATTTTATGTAAAAACATAAACAATTAATGTTTTAAAATATAAATAATAACTTAAATTAGCCTGAAATAATTATTTATATTAAATGTAGCTAAAAATTTTAAAAAATTCAATGGTACTTTATGAAGCCAATAAAAAAATAGCATATAAAATTATTTATAATTAATTATTTTAAATTATAAATACATCATTGTCTTTCAAACGCAAGTCATATCTATCAAAACCCTTTCTACCAACCCAAAATTGGGATTGGTGGCGCAGCTCAGCTCAGCATCATCATTCCTCAGACTCATCGTCTCCTGTTCAAACTTGCCAACCCCAATTATTATTTATTATTATAGAAGTGATATAATACTTGGATTGGAGATTACTAAAATACTTAATTATTATATTAGATTGGTATTATTTCATTGCTTTGTTATCTAAGGAAGGAAGATAAGAAGGACGTTTGGTGGAGGTGTGATGGAGAACTTTCATGGCGACAAGGATGGCATTTTTGTTGGCTCTGCTGCTTCCCCTGAGAAGCTCATTATCGATACTGACCCTGGGATTGGTTAGTTTTTTTCCTTCTTCTTCTGATTTTATTCAGTTTAGTTATAATGATAAATAAAATGGAATGGAGCACTTTCAATTATCAATGTCATTGTTTTATTTCTTCGTGATCATTTTTATTTATTTAGTGTAAATAAGTTGAAGTTAAGCTCTGTTTTAATTGCTGGTAAATCCAAAGAGAAGAAAAAGGAAGAATCTTTATGGGATTTCATACTCATTTTGGTACCAAAGTTCAAAGTTGGGATGTAAAAATAAAATTTTTTTGTTAGATTCCTCGATTAGGAAAAGGGTAAAGTTTTCATCTTTTTTAGTTTTTTTCCCCACTTTTCCTTTGCCTGCTATGTGCACGTACAGATGAGTTAATCAAGTCAGGGAATTTGTATTTTTTATCCCAAATTCCGGTCCTTTTCATCATATATTAAGTTTAGATTCCCTTTTAGAAGAAAGGAGATCAAAAGGATAGAAATGCTTTCTGTGCTAATTGCAAGAGACTGGATTCGCCTTTATTTTGTGGGATGACATGTATTATCAAAGAATATTATCTTTGTGCTTTTCTGTTGGCTAAGGGCATGAAGCATCTACACCTCAATTTTAATTATATATCAGTGTCATGTTGTGTCTGACATTTCTGTACTGGACATGCATGTCATATGCTATTTCTATACTGGCATGTTTGGTTACACTAAGAAATAGGAAATTAAATCTTATTCCTAAAATGATATTTTAGGATCCTAATATTTTTGTTAGTATATTTCAACAAATAAGGAAATATAATTCAAATATTAACAAAATTTCTGTTATTACCCATATATATAATAATCTTATGCTTTACAAGTAAATAAATCAATTTAGGCAATGAAATTCCAAGAATAATGAGGCATTCTAATCCTTTTAGATCCTATTTTTAAGTTTTTGAAGTAAATTTAGATACCAATGTGAAAATGGAGTGAGAATTCTATTCTCATTCTATTTTTTGATGTACCAAACATGCTCTAAAAGTTACTATGTCCCATATCCATATCATGTCGTGTCTGTGTCCTGCAACATATCTAGGTGGTAGAATTAGGCTTATAATGTGTGCTGTTGATTGGCAGATGATAGCATGGCAATCTTAATGGCTTTTCAATCTCCCAGTTTGGAGATCTTGGGCTTGACTACAATATTTGGCAATGTTTCGACAGAAGATGCCACACGTAATGCTTTGCTTCTGGTATGTATACCTTTTTAATTAGTTCCATTTTCTATTGCATGATATTTTATTTCACCGTCTTCCTGGCATTTCTTATGCTTTGGAACATGTTCATGATCAATTACTGTTTTTATTGTTCAAAAGGATAGTGTGAGATCGCAGGGCGTCCAGAAGTTCCAGTGGCAGAAGGCAGCTCTGAGCCTCTAAAGGTAACTATGTAAATGCATCGCAGGGTTGTTCTTTGTCATCCATCTGAGTTTGTGCTCATATGTGACTTCATATGCTACATCTGTACCGGAATTATTCTTGATCTGATTTCTTCATGGAAAACACCAAAATATTATTATTATTGCAGTGTGTTATTTTATTTTCTGTCACATTGGGTTATCGTTTCTTTTGCATGACAATTTGATCTCTTCACCATATTTTGGGGCTTTGTGGGCTGACTTTTTTCTATAACTTAGGATAGCTCTTGTCTTAGTAACAATTAAAATTTTCCATAGTGTATACAACTTATTTGTACATTTTCCTTGATGCCCAGTTTGTTGTGGCTCCATAGGTGGCTTAAGAAAACTTCTACTTCAATTCACGTTATCATTTTGGAAATTGCATTCCTTCCAATCCCAACTAACTTGGGAGTAAAGCTTTAGTTTAACTGAGTTGATAATCCAGTTTGCATTCATGTGAATTATTGAGGTCCAATCATTAGCATGCCAATTCACATGAGCATTACTTTTCTTTTTTCTTAACCATGCTCTCTTATGGAAAAGGGAGGAAAGCCACGAATAGCTGACTTTGTCCATGGTTCCGATGGACTGGGCAACATTTCTCTACCTTCTCCAACCACACGAAAATATGAGAAGACTGCTTCTGAATTTTTAGTTGAAAAGGTCTCTGAGCACCCTGGTGAAGTATCTATACTTGCGCTAGGACCACTAACTAACTTGGCCCTGGTAAGCTTTACTGTTGGTTCTTTCCAGCTTCACACTTGAACAATTCCACAAATACACTGTAACTGTCATGTGTTGGTGCTAGGCAATAAAAAAGGATTCCTCCTTTGCAAGCAAGGTGAAAAAATTGGTTGTACTTGGAGGTGCTTTCTTTGCTCTTGGAAATGTAAATCCTGCTGCTGAAGCAAATGTAAGTGCTAATTTACATGTATCTCTAATCTCTGCAAATGTTGGGAGCTCTTGTCTGACTTGGCCTCTTCCTTGACTGGACCTTTTCCTAGTTGAGAACTTGTTTCTAAATCTATGGCCTCTTTAAATATGATAAAACATGACTTGATAAGGTACCCGAATTCCAATGCTTTATCATGATGCAAGAGTACTCATTACATAAAATAAGGCAACTGTATTTGATAGATCTCTAAGTGTCGTACTTCAATGTTTTGCTTTTGGTAACTTATGAATCAACATGCTAAATAAACTTTTGCTACCTTGACAATTGTTTTACCAACAAATGTGCATCCTCTTTGGTGACTTGCAGATTTACGGAGATCCAGAAGCAGCAGATGTTGTCTTTACATCTGGAGCAAACATTGTTGTGGTTGGAATAAATATCACAACACAAGTTAAATTTACAGGTGGAATAGCATCATCTTCACGTCTAACTTCAAACTCAAGCTTTTCTTCCATGGTTCTTTGTGATAATTTCTCATATTTCAGATGATGATCTTCTTGCATTAAGACTATCAAAAGGGAAGTATGCTCAAATACTGTGTGATATGTGCAAGTTCTACAGAGATTGGCATGTGAAATCTGATGGTGTATATGGTAATATTGCAATTCTAACCTTTATCGCCCTAAAATTCCTTATGAGGTTTATATTGACCTTTTGAATTGACAATATGTATTTTAGCGAAAACAATTTTGGGTTTGTTCTTCCAGGGATTTTTCTTCATGATCCTGTGAGTTTTGTGGCAGTAGTTTGCCCTGGTTTCTTCACATACAAGAAGGGGGTTGTGAGAGTGGAGACACAGGGAATCTGCATGGGACATACACTAATGGATCAAGGACTTAAAACGTAGGTTGAAGTACTCTACTTTTTGATTTCCAAGGTTCCAAAATTAAAACTAATATCCTCCTTCATGTATTTTCATTGGTTTTCCTTTTCACATTGTCTAAGGGTGATGCTGTAATTCGATACAGATGGAATACAAGCAACCCATGGACAGGGTATTCCCCTATTGCAGTTGCTTGGACAGTTGATGTAGATGCAGTTCTCAATTTTGTGAGAATATTGTTGATGAAACCATGAGAATGATTCGCCATCCAGGTTTTCGAAGATGCCAGACATTTAAGATGGAGCATGGAAGCGCTAGTTGCTGGTGAGAACCCAAGTGATTGGGCACAAGAAGAAATGGCCAACAATTGGTGTAACAGCCATTTTAAACTCTGCTGATATGTGCAAAATTATTCACTTGATTAAGTTCAACTAGTCAAATTTGACACAGTGAATTATGTTATTTAATCACAGCCTCTTTGATAAAAATTTAAGCTTTTGCAAATGCTGATTGTTGAGCTGCCTATCTTTCTATTTTTTGGAGAATCATAACCAGTGTTTCCTACCAGGCAGAGAAATGAAACTTTGAGCAGAAAAGACAAACTGAAAGCGATACAGTAAGGCTTGGTGTTTATATGTGCACCATTGCTTTCTGCCTTTGGCAATATGGGGGAATGTATTTATTTGATTGTGAAATGATTGCAGAGCCATGGGTGTATATGCTTGTGTCGTGCATTTAAGAATTATTTCTCGAGTCTAAAATTTGATCTCTAGTAAAAAGCAGAGCAGTCTCTCTTGTCAACTCTTCTGACCATCAAAATAATCCTGTCGTAAACAAGAAAAGACTGAATTAACTCGAGAAATTCATATAAGGGAACACATCCTATCCTTTTATAGTGTCTCTAAAGTATCTAGTATTGTAGTTTTAGTGACTTTATTAAATAATAATCTTTGGATGAAGAAGGTTTTACTAAGAATTCTTAATGCTTATTGCAATTTTTAAATAACTCTAATTTTCTTTTCATATATACAGAGGCACTCTTGAAATCCTTAGATTTTATCAATATTTTCCTAATCGGATTGATTATGATGGTTCAAACCATAAAATTTGAAATGGATTAGTGATTCAATTGATTCGGTATTAAATCAATCACCTACAAAAATCAGTCAAAATTGAAAATTAAATCAAATCAGTTCAATATAAACTATGCTGTTTCATGAAAAAATTTAAAAAATTTAAAAAATTATATTATTTTTCTTGAAATTCAAATTTAGAAAATAATTTTCATTACTTTATCATATTATTTTTTAAAATTTTTAAATATTTTAAGTGTTATTTATATATTTTTTAAAAAAAATAAAAATTATTTACAATTGAATTGATCGAATCAATTGAATTTGATCAAACTAAAAATTAATTAACTGAGTGATTCAATTCCGGCTTTAAAAACATTGAAATCTATTACTTATTAATGTAAAACACAATCACACTCCAAGCTTTGGCATCGCATGACTGTCAAGGGCATGATGCCTTACCTAATTTGCGATGGTTTTGGTGAAGCGTAAACTTCAATTTTTTTTAAAAACATAACTCTTGAGTTGTCCATACTAAACACCAAATTAAGTATATTTATCAAGATAGTTCCGCTGAACTCAGTAAGAGTAGAATCAAAGGGAAATCCTCCTAAGACAAGGAGTAGCAAGTAACAGAGGAATCCTACTGAGACAAGGAAGATTCTCAATAACTCCTATAAATAGAGCTTAAACAAGCATACTCTATACCCTAGTAATTCAATATTTCTTTCTTGACGTCCAAAACGGCAAGAAGTTTTTCTTTAACCCTTTATTTTTTGCTACGTTCGATTCATCATATTTTACCCACACAAGTTTGTTTAAATTTTTTTTCCAAGTAATGAAACAAACCCATTAAATTAAAAGCAGTTAACCAACTCTTTTCTTCTCCTCTTATTTGGAATTCTCTTCCCGTTGACACTTACCTACCACACTGAAACAAACTCCTCAACTCCCGCGATAGACACTATACATCACTACATCCAATTCAACAACCTTTAGCAAACACGTAACTCTGTCTTCTTATATATCTATTGTTCATTAATTATCGCTCCTCTATACGCATCAATATTAACCATCAAGAAACCTCAATCCCCACGTAGTCTTTAAAACCAAACCCAAGAAGGAAGAACTTTACTACACAGAACGGTGAGTGTTTCTTCATCAACTATAATGGCTGAGAAGATTGCTTGGTTCTGTGCTTTGTTGATGGCAATACTGCTGTTCTTGAGCTTCTGTGACAACGAATTCAATTTGGTTTATGTGAACCAGAATGAGGGTATGGTGACAATGAATAAGAAGCCATGCGATGAGGTTTATGTGGTTAAAGAAGGAGAGACGTTGCAGACCATCAGTGAAAAATGCGGAGATCCTTATATTCTTGAAGAAAATCCTCATATTAATGACCATGATGACGTTTTTCCTGGCTTGGTTCTCAAGATTACCTCTTTCAACAATAGGTGATTAGAGTCTCAGTAATTTGTATGTTTGTCTATGGATTGTATATGTCACCCATAATGTGGTTTTTTAAGCACAAGGAATTATTGTAGAACGATATCAATAGGTTGTTAAATATTCTCTTTTTTATTTGTAGCTAGATATGGATAACGAGCCTACCATTTAATTATGTATGACTTGTTTTTAAATATTCTCTGAATTATTATAATTAGTATGTATAATTATTTATTATTTTAGATAATTTTTATCTTGGTAAAATTAATCAAGATAATAATAAAAATTATTATAAATAATTAATAGCTTATATATATATATATATATATATATATATATATATATATATATATATATATATATATATATATATATATATATATATATATATATATATATATATATATCAAAATATTCTATATATATTTATATATGT
>CATIWR010205874.1:0-97420 GCA_949677035.1 Omphalea diandra | reverse complement strand
TATATATATATATATATATATAAAATAAGGCACTATCAAAATCAACAAACCTGAAAAATCTCCAATTAGCGCATGACAAGTTAGTGTTAATTAGACGTTAGTTGAGTATAATTTTTACTAAAGCAAACCTAATAAAGAATACCTGTGTTGGAGAAGGAGCAATGGCTACGGGGGGCTTTGTGGCAGAATCAGTACTCTTAGAGCGTTGTTGATGGTGGGCATCGGCAAGAGCAGGCCAAGACTCGGCGCCCATCACGGGAGCATCAGCGACCACCGGAGTTTTCCAGGGAGACTTAGGCCCGCTATTCACTTCCTTCTGATCATCCCCACCCTCACTCTCCGCCATCACCATAAATACCCTCCCGATCACACTAACTGAACAGATACTTGAAGAAATCGAAAGGATAACTAATTACAATTTCGTTATAGAAAGATATCAGGGTTTCGTAGGTTTAGCAGAAATTACGAGTGAGAGAGACATTGACAGTTGTTGAACGCCAACAAAAGACTGTTGAAAAGGCTCAGCAGCCGCAACGCTCGGTGACCCGGAGTCTGTAGTTTGTCTCTTTTTTATACGATGGAGTGGCAATAGTAAGTGAATCCCGCACTTGTCTCAACAGTTTTGGCTATTCGCACTATGTTTCAGGCCTAGAGCCACAAACTGCGGTGTCCTCATAGCAAATATTTGTTCTTGGTTCCGAGAGAAAAATGAAATAAGTTCATAATTGTTGCTCCATAAAGCCCTAGATATTCGTTGGGTCCTTAGTGCTGGGTCCAAAACCAATTCTAAATTGGCCCGGCCTCTTTTGGTCAAAACAGAAATATTCAAAGAATTTGGATGTTATTGAAATATATACATTTTTTTTTAAGCATATCGTGTGGTTAAATGTTTTCACAAGAGTTATGATGAGTTAATGGTTAATATTAGTAATGGAAAGAGAGATTTTTAATAAAGATCCTTATTAAAGAAATTACCACACTTGGTGAGGGGTTTAAATTTATAATCATAAGATCCTGAGAGATCACTCATTAACCACTCAGTTAGGAAATCACTTGTCATGTGATCAAAATTAGAGTTTGGCTCTATCTTAAAACAAATCATTCCTTAATAATATTTTCGAGTTAGCAATAATTGTATTTCAAGTTGCTGTGGTTGTTTTTTTTTTTTTTTTTTGTAATAATAGCACTTTAAATTATAAGAAAAGCGAACTAAATAATTTTAGTTCTCTCTTAACATGGAATGATATATTTTAGATATTTAGAAAATGAAAACTTGGAGCCTATTTTTAGAAATTTAAAAATTGTTTACAAGAAATAACTCTTTGAAAAGCCACTAAGCCATGAGTCGCAACCTTTTGAAAGGGCATTAACTAAAATCATTATTCTAATTTTTGGCCTGTACGGACTATGCTTTAGACATGATTTATTTTTGTTTAATTTTTCACTCACGTTTAAATGGGTTTTGCCACATTAATCTTTATATTTTTGGGAATAATTTATAACTTTGTCCCAATTATATAATACTTTGAGTCCCATTATTAATTAGGATAAAATATATAATTTATAATTTTCCAGCCATGTTGTAACATTTGGACATGAACACCTCAAGCTAAACACAAGTTGCTCATAGCGTAAAAAATAATATACCACCCCCAATATATTACTCTGCAAATGGTTGAGATATATAGTGTGAGTGAAATTTGAGATATACAATATAAAGGTTTGTACAATTTCTTCCGCAATTTATGTTGTTAAATAACTCAATAAAAAATTATCTTTTATCCTACTTCAAAGTTTGGTCTTCATGATTTTCATAACAGAAAAAAGTACGTTTATAATTATAATTGAAATAGAAAAAATTAGCATAAAATTAATCTATTAATAAGAGGATAAATCTCTAATTTTCATTAACTTTTGGTATAGTTTTAAAATTATTGACATATTTTGAGTCAACAGATGCAAGTTCAAAGTGATCTAACTGAAATCTCAACTCCCTTGTTCAAATCAATTTTCAAGAGCAAATCTTTTCACAAACTTGCAAATATCATCAATTATGAAAGATTTATAATCATCTAAAAAATTTAAATTTAAACAAAATAAAAGTAATTCCATCATATCCTATCTAAGTCTGTCATTTAGTCCTTAGAATTGAAAATCAATTGAAGCAAAATAATAATAACTTGAACATGATATTCTATTTGAATCCTTTTTGTGACGAGCTTAACCTTTGCCTACAGGAGCAATTACAATGGGAATATCTATTTTGTATTTCTTATAAAAGGGTTTCATTTTTTCAAAAAAAAGAATGGATAAATTACTAATTTGGTTTCTAAAGTTTTTAATTTTTTTTTATTTTGGTGTTTAGACTTTTTTTTTCAATCAAATGTCTGAATTGGTAAAATCATTTTTAATATAGTGTTTTTTCTCCAATTTAAATGATTAGTGACTATCACGTGAAAATTCATCTGATCTGGTATCAGATTTTGTATATCATTTCAATTAATTGTATTAGTACATCATTTCTTCGCTCTAAATATAAAATTTGTTTATTTTTTTACTTTTTATATATATTTGAAGAAATTTTATTTCAATCATTATAAAATTTGTTTAAATATATATAGAAAGAAAACAAAAATTGAACAAATTTTATATTTAAAGCAAATAAATTATGTATCCAAATTTTAAATACATAATTAGTTGAAATAATATACAAAATCTGGTATTAGGTCATATGGATGTAATGGAGTTATGAATTTTATTTATTCAGATCAAAGAAAACACCACATTAAAAATAATTTTATCAGTTTAGACAATTGATTGAATAAAAAAAATTATTTAGACACCAAAATAGAAAAAAATTAAAAATTCAAACACTAAATTTGTACCCTAAAAGATTCCATCTGTCTTTTCTTAACTTTTGGATCAATATCTTTATTATATAGACAAGATGCATAACATTTATAGTTTCAAAACACTTACATTGTAAATCTTAACAAAAATTACGGGTGATCTCCATAATATTAAACATAAAGTGTAAAATGAATATAAATTCAAATAATGTGATTTCATCATCGCATCTGTCCATTGAGTATAGATAGCTTCCCCCTTAAAATAGCTTCAAACATGGGTTTTAAGTTTTGAGAAGAGCCCAAATAAAAACTCTTATCTAATTTCACCAGTTCATTTTAAGGTTTTAATTTTATTCAATTCTTTATCATTTTCTAACTATTCAAAAAAAAAAAAAAAGGTCTTTTGGTTTTCAACGACTTGGACAACTTGATGGTGTTTAAAAAAAAGAACCAATAATATTGACAATTATAATTTTTATTTGGAGAAAAATTGATAGGTGGAAATAACCTCAATAGATGTTGCTACTAAAGCCAATTAAAACTGATGAGCAGGATACTAAGCATATGGACATTCATTAGATAAGAGCTTATAACCCAACCATATTACTAGCTCAATCATATTCTTGACCATGAATATCTCACACATTAAGATTATGTTGGCAAAGAATATTGAAGATTTATTTTTTAAAAGATAATGAGATGATATTTGAAATATGAGCCGATCACAAGTCTAGTTTTATCAACAAATCTTATTACAATGGTCATTTTTTTTTTTTTTTGGATTCATCTCTTACTTTATTGACAATAATGCAAATTCGAGATTAAGAAGCATTTTGAAGAGCATTATATATAAATATATATATATATATATATTGTAAGATGCTAATAACTTTACTAATGGAATAAAGTTACCTCAATTCGTTGAAGATAAACATTTATCATAATCTCTTAAAGCACATGCTTAGAATTTAAGCTATCTAATGGCATCAATTATAGCCTTTAATAGCAATCAATTGTTAACAATTTGTTCAAATGTCTATTCTCAATGACATTATGAACATATTATGCTTAATTCATTAGATAAAGGTAATTTATGATAACTCTCTTAGGCAACAAATTGGGATCATTTTCAACATGAGACATGAATCTTTTTTCATGATCCAAACTCAATTATATATTTTTTTTGAACTGAGGCTTGCATTTAATTTAGTAAATAAATAACATAAAAAATAGAAGGCAACATCTTTATTTGAAGAATATTCCAACTATTCAGCGAACAATTTCAACCAAAAAGTTTGAACACAATAGTGAATTTTATTATTTAAAAGATATTCATACATCACATATCGATATTATCCAATCTTTATATGAATTTTTCAAATTTCATCTTCTTGTTTCATAAGATCTCCATATTTTCTAGAATCGCGTTCTATAGATACTCCATATTTGTGCACACTTTCTAGAATTGCATTCCATAGGTATAATATCAACTTCTTGTAAATCCGTTCAAGGAGCTTGGACATCCAAAATTTTTTTTTTTTTAAATCAATTAAATTTAATGGAGAAGAAGAAGTAGATTGAGGGTTTCATTTCTTGAAAAAGGAATTAATTGTTCCATCTTTCATCATATTTAATTGAATTAATGAAGCTGAAATCGATTACAATACAGTGATGTAAAATAAGATATTTATTCAAATCCGTCACCCATAAAATTGATCTTTCTCAAAATTAAACACTAAATCAAAATAAAAATCAAATTATTTCTGAAACAAAGAAAAGAAAAAAAGAGAAAATTGATATGTGGAATAACAATTAATAAAAAATGATAATGCAACAAAGATTAAGAGATAATAATAAGTCGATTCGATTATTCTTTTTGATCAATTATTTCTTTAATTTAACTCTAATCTCTTTTGCCCTTTTCTATGGCCTCTTTCTTGCTTTCTGTTTGTTTTCCCGTTCCAAGGTTTCAAACACTAACTGGGTCCTTTTTTTGTTTCTTATTTATTTTGTTTTAACAAACACTGAAACCAACAGTGACAGATTAAAGCTATATTCCACCCTTTATCTCATAGTCAAAAAAATGAACAAGGGTAACAATCAATGCCATCAAATAATTCCCGATGAGATCATACAAGGATAAATGATACAGCCACCAACAAAATATACAAATATGGATTCCAGTTGCTATGAAACTAATGTTTTGCTCCACAATCAGATCAATAGCCGCTTGTATGCATTCGTAACTCTCACTGAAATAAAAGAATCAACAAAGAATCCCCATTATGTCCTGTTTACAGATCTCAAACTTGATATTCAAGTAAGACCATCACTCATTGGCATGGCACTTGGAACTCTTGATCCCTGGTTATTTGGTACTTGTGGTGGTACCTCTGTTGATGCTGTATTACCCATAGATGATGGTACGCTTTCTCCTGAATGAACTAAATTTGGATTGCTTCCCGAGGATGCAATAGGAACTTTATCATCAACAGAACTGTGGGCTTCACTTACTTCAGATGGAGGTTGAGCACTTTCCAAATTTGGTGAGATCGGAACTTTATCATCAACAGAACTATGGGGTTCACTTACTTCAGATGGAGGTTGAGCACTTTCCAAATTCGGTGCCGAATTAGAAGGTGTGTTGTCCTGTGCTGTTGCTGTAGCTGTAGCTGTAGCTGGGACAGGAGTAGATGCAGTTACTGGTTCAGAATTAGCAGTGGGAGGTGCTTCTAATTGTAATGGCTTGCTGGGTTGCTGCTGTGAACTTTG
Organism: Omphalea diandra; assembly: GCA_949677035.1. NCBI lineage: Eukaryota > Viridiplantae > Streptophyta > Magnoliopsida > Malpighiales > Euphorbiaceae > Omphalea > Omphalea diandra. Next base: position 91,799 of record CATIWR010205874.1, on the reverse strand, counting down.
TGCTCCAGGACCAGGTTTTTTCTGACTAGTAGTCAAAGCAGAAAGAGATGGCATCCCTGGAGGAAGAATTTCAATTGGTGGTTGTTTCCCTGCTTCTGCCAAACTTGTAAGCCTGGGTTCCTCAAGGGAAGCCAGAAATGCAGCTGCTGCATCCATCTTAGCTGACGGACCACGTTCAACCTCTTTCTGTAGCATTTTGTTCCAAGTCTGAACCAAGTTCTTGAGTGTTGGTCGCCCATGAGCCTGGAAACATACATAATGAGCTGATTAGATAAAATAATAATAATAATAGTTATTATTATTATTATTATTATTTCAGGGTTCAAAATAACCTGTGTATATAAAACTATGCATTACCTGGGCGTGCAGTACGGACTCAGCAAGCATCCCAGTATCCTGCCAAGCCTTTTCCATGAGAGCATTGTCTCCTAAGACAGCAGCTGAAAATGCTGCTTCACGTCCCAAGCCAATTGAAATCAAATTGTTTACCAAACCCTGCAGACATACACAAAATAGAACTGTTCTCAAAAGTAGAGACAAAGATAGAGACAAATAAGGAATATTAAACATTGAAATAATCAAAAATTGGGCAAGCAAGCCAAAGTTGATATCTTCATATCTAAGAATCAATAATTCAACTCCACATTGCTCAAAAACTTTTGGGTCTTCTTTCTAATTTTGATTCCCCAGTAATTTCCACAAACACAAGTTCCACATTTATGGGCTGGTTCCAAAGACTTAATATGTACTGTTCAAGGCATTATTGGCCATACTGTGTACCACACAACCATTCACTTCTCTATCCCCTCCTTGTGATTCATAATGCCATGTTTCTACAGCAATAGGAATTGCGCTTCTCAATTACAAATACAGTTTTATACTAAATCAAAGAGAATCTACTGCTGTCATCTTAAAGCTCCAGAATAACGATCCCATGCTATCAAATGTTAAGCATGTTTAAAACTAAAATTCATCACTGACAATATGCAAATTGAGGTTGATTACAGCTACAAAAGGGGAAAGAAGGTATTTGGAACTATAAAAGATATTTTGCTGCTGGCTAAAAATGGCTAGACTGGACAAATAGATTCAGGCCCAAGAAATCCAGTGAATAAGAGGCCTTGGGATCCAAATCTGGCCATCTAGCCAACTTGATGTACAATTTCTTCCCTTGTTGCTGGAATTCAAGCATTTTTACTTCTATGCTACTTCAGCTAGAGTATAAATGTTGAATTAGATATCTTTCCTATAGTTACACTCAATTATTTTTGAATTTCCCACTGATTTCCCGTGTCAAAATGTCGTGTCCATGTCAGCTGCCGTTGTGTAAAACAGGTAATTTAGAACAAAAAAACAGTCCCACTAAGTATGCTTAATCATGAGGACCTCATCAATGCTCACAACCCTCAAGGCCTTTTCCTTCAAGGAAGAAAGCTGTAATGGATCAGTCAACTAGATGGTGAAGCTATTCTGGGAAAATGCTACCAATTACAGAAAAGCAAACTGCCATCTTTTTGGGCAGTCTACAAGAAAAATAAAAAATGAACAGAGGGAGGAGTGAGAACACTTGCACCTAATGAGAGTACTCTTTCCAATGGAGGCTTCACTATCAAACTTTGGTGTTTCCTTATGTAATTACTATAGCAAGACTACATATGAAAACGGACAACAAGGATGGAAGTTGAGCCAGAATTTCCAAGGACAAACAAGAGTAACAGATTTTGGTTCTGATCATTTTCTAGTGTAATTTCATTTAGCAGGAGTCTCAGAACTTCAGCAGTGATGGAAGGATAAATTATAGGAACCAAAAACATTTAACAATGAGTCTAATAATTCCTGTGCAAGAAAAACTACTAGATTCATCACGCATTCCGGCTAAAGATTCCATCTCCTTAAACATTGATTTTCTCAATGTTGGAGTTTCAGGTTCAAAGTAATAATATCCGTCCCACCAACAACCCTAAGGGTTAAGTCATTGCCAAACAAATGTGAATAAGCATGAATACCTAGGTCTAAATGTACTGTAGCATAACCAACAAATCAACTGATTGAAACTGAAAATAGCAAAATGAGCACACACTTGGGTTTCGACAACTGTTTCATCCTTACAACCCAGATGCACTATATAAATTATAACATAAGAAAGAAAAGAAGTTTCATCCAGTTACATGTGTGCTATTCTCAATGTACCTAGGTCTAAATGTACTGTAGCGTAGCCAACAAATCAACTGATTGAAACTGAAAATCGCAAATCAAGCACACACTTGGGTTTCGACAACTGTTTCATCCTTACAACCCAGATGCACCATATAAATTATACCATAAGAAAGAAAAGAAGTTTTATCCAGTTACATGTGTGCTATTCTCAATGTCCTTTTTTCTTTCCAAACACTAAGGAAAAGATGGTCACTGTCACTTGCAGACTTGCCAGCAATTTCCAGAAGATTTTACCAGCAATGAACAGAACCACCCTAATAACTTTCCTATACAACAGTTGCCCTCAAGGAAGAATTCCAAATTTAGAACTGAATGCCCCATGATAGAGATGCAAAACCTCTAAATTTTATCGTTGCAACAATATTAGCACTGAGAAAAGAACTCAATAATATTCCACATTTCACTAATCCTCCAATTATACCAGATGGAGGGATATTTGAACCTTGCATTATCCATGTTTTCCCATGGTTGAATGATCCTCCCAGAACTTCTTTCTGCCACTTCATAAACCTTCCCAGCTACCTATTGATTACCCATAATTTTGTTGCTCATCACAATAAAACATAAGCCCCAGCTTCTAAACTGACCAGAAGGCTTAAAAGTTTCATTCTACCATTTATGAAAAAGCTAAGGCACTATGAATGCATATGCCAGATAAATCATACCATACAGAACTAAGGTTATGCATGCAACATGAAGTACATTACTATAACATTATCGACATGATTTTCCAATTCATAACACATGGCCTGACATAACTAACAACCAAACTGTTCAAAAATTTCCTAGGAAGGCAGAAAAATTCAGGAACCAGTGTAAGACAGATGCAGAATGTAATTTTTTTATCATATAGATGTATTTAAACGAATGAACCATGAATGTTCAAAATGGATAGGCTCGTTAAAGTTTCTAGCATAGTCCAAAAGGTCAATATGCAAGAAGTATAATTCAGAGTGGCTACATACACTCAGCCTTGTCAACTCTCCATGATTCGCAAGGCGCAAAGCAAGTCCTCTTAACTCATGACCCTGCAAAGCACCTTTCACAGAACCTGCAGCAGCTAACCTCTTGAGAGCTTCACGAGCAATGTCAACCTGTGCAGTGGCATCTGCCGCATCAATGAGGTCCAAAAACTCCTTTGCAAATTTTACTATTCCTTGAACTGCTTCAACAACATTTTCCTTCTTGGCTGTTAGGTTAAGAATGTCAGTTAAGCCCAGCCCTGTACCATCTTGCCCTATATCTCTGCTGTTGCTCATTGTAAGAAGGCACTGAAGTGCTCTTTTCAAGTCATTGCTCTGCATGGCAAGATCAAACTCCAATCTAAAAGAACATAGACAATCTAATTAGATTCTTTTCAATGAAAATACATGTAATAAAACACATCAACAAATTACTCTTCACACACATATAGCTCGCAATTTACTCAATATTTCTTCATTAACATAAGAAAATTATTTTTTGTGATCATGATTCATGAGAATATAAGTGCCTGTACAAGCCAGTAATATAATCATATGTATGCTAGCAAACACGCCCACATGCTGATACTTATGGAGACAATCATTTGTACATAAATAGAGTGGTTCAAGACAGAATAGCATTAAATAGTTTGTTATATAAACAGAAAAAGAAAGCATTCTGAATATTTGGTTCTAACTCAGAAAAGTAACTAAATTATGCACAGAAAACCTCTTAGATATTCCAGGCAAATGAAGTGCTTCAGTAGCATAGCCCATTCCCATTAAAAATTGTGCCAAATCATCATGATGTTCTCTACCAAGCCTACTTGCCCTGCATGAGGAAGAGCATAAATCATGCAGTTTGGTCATGTTTGTGGCATTTTATATGCAAGATACAAAGATTGAATTTAGTACCATTTCACAGCACTAACAGCATCTCCATAAGCAGCAAGACACCGGCAGCGAATACCCGGATGACTTAGAGATAAGGCATGTGGGCACATATACCTGCTAAACATAACTTATGTGTCATATCAATTTCTCTTGCACCAAATAATAAGGCAAGACAAAATTGTAAAAAAAATTAAAATTTAAACAAAGAGGAACTCCTCATGTCCAAACATAAAAGAAAAAGTCATAGTTCTTGCTTTCATGAGCTTGGCATTAAGACCAAACTGGTCAACTTATTACTTGTCTTGTTGATCTTGGTAACAGGAATCTCTATCATTAACTAGAAAGAACATTTCTGGAAACCAGCCAAAACAAAGAATAACTTTTAGCCTGAGATATTTGTACTCCAATTACTGCTACCAGTTGAAATATATGAATGCTACATTAATGATTTTGTCATAATTCATTAGCTTTTTGTTTCAAGAGAGGTATTAAACAAGAGTATGTGCTATTATAAGTGTTAAAATATCTGATTGGACTGGGACACCCACCACCAGAAAAGTGGCTTTTAACCAGTGGGTGAATCATAAAAGATGAAAGTGGGAACATTATTTCTCTCTACCCTTAATAGAAATATATAATGACCTTTTTAATTAGACATTCAATTCTTGAGACAAAGATCATTTGATTACCTATCAATAAGCCAAAGTACACCATCTCTCACACCCACAACTACTAGAGGTCCAACAGGTCGCTTCTGCTCTGTTGGAAAACGAGTAACAGCCACTGAAACCCCTCCACCACCAACTGCTATCTCATTTACACGTTTCTCTTCCATCTCCTTTGGCACTGCCAAATCACCATCATCAACTTTTATCTGCTTTGGCAATGTTAAGAAAGGTGGAACAGAAGGAACATGCTGAAAAGATGCTAAGCGAACCACCTAAAAGGAAAATGCATTGATTCAGAGCAGAGAGATGGTTCAAAGATGAAAAAACTATGGAATTGCTTAAGATATTTTAGTGGAAAATATCGTACAAATAAGTAAAGAAATTATCCCTCAATCACTCCCTATTAGAATGTAGGTTAATGCATACAAAATTCATCTAAATTCAAATTAAACAATTATCCAAACTAGAGCAATTCAATCAACCACATGATATATGAATCACAACAACTAAACCAACAAATCTTTAGACATTTCCTGTTTTTGTTTTCATCTTTGCAAAAGTAAGTTTAACGATTGAAACTTACAACATGAAACCACAAGGTAAAAGGTTCGCAACACTGAATTAGTCCAAATTGTGAAACTGAACCAGACAACTAAATTAGAACAGTTTGGCTTGCTTTAGAATTTAGAATTCTTTAGTCTACTTTTGGAAACATTATGAACTGTTTAAAACAGTTAGCTTATGTAAAAACAAAATGCTACAACAAAAATAACAGATATCTTCCAAGAATAACTTATTTCTTTCATGTGCAAATGTATTAATTTGCAAATAAAAGAATTTGATTCATGTCAACATGTATTAGTTTGCAAATAAAGGAATTTTATGTTTGAAATTTGAAGACTATTTCACTTACAATTAAATGGTACCTAACAATATTATGGAAATATATTTGGCATGTTTATTTATCTCTTCATTTGTGTTTAGTTCCGAAATCTATATATTTATTCTATTGTATCAAGAATGATGGGGATGTGTTGGATGTGCTTATATAATATAGTTATTTTGGACTTATATTAAATGATTACATAAATCATTTCAGTTCGGCTTGGCTTGATACCTTGGATTAAACAATTCAGTTAGGCTTGGAAAATTTACAGGCAGCTCAAAACTTATAATTGCAACACTTCATCCTTTCCTTCCCTTTAGTACTAGGTAGGAGTATGCATTAGGTATTCTACTTTGGCAGAAACCATCATCCTAAAACAGCAAGCCAGCCAAATCCAGGACAACAAAGTAAGCAAATACTTAAGTGCAGAACCAAAATAAAGTTCCAAGTGTTTGTAGCAAGCCAAAAGCAACAGGCTGCATCAATATGCTAATGCTAGGAAGTTCAGCCTTCCCCTCCCTCGAATACAACCAAAAAAAAAAAAAGAAAGCGCTCTTGGCACCAACATAAATGAGGTGAAGTATGAATTCTCAACCTGTAGCATAGGTGGCCTCAATTTTATTCTTTCTTGCATATCAGCGTGGGGGCCTTCTACAGTAATTAGGGCTAATTCTCCATGTTCAGCAACTGCTCTTGCTTGTGCCTCTTTTGTTTTCATCTCTTCTTTCATCTTTCTGGTTTCTATATCGATTGCTGCAACTCCAGCATCCACAAAAACACATCTGAAAACATGCTGTGTGTCAGACATTTACTATAAATTTCTTGTTTATCTTCCTTTTATTGTTTGCCTGGATAATAAAATAATGATTGTACACAAAAGATACCACGTGACAATGTATTGCAAAGCTATCTTTTTGTAGTAAAAACAAAATGATTATAAATAATCAAAAAGCATCAAGATGAACAATAAGAAAGCACCAATGCCTAAAGAATATAGCTTTAAGAACTCTAAGAATGAGCCATAGCAGCAGTTGAACTTGCAATGGAGGGCACCTCCAAAAAAACAATTCAATTGTCATCACAGCCCTCTTAGGAAGCCAGTGGCTGAGAAGAAAACAAATTTCACTTTGAATTTGCTAGCCCTGCAACAGCCAATTGCCTTTGTATCATTTGCCTGAGACCAGTGGACCATGGAAGGAATACAAGATTGCAGTGAAGCAAGTGCCAGTTGCTTCCAACAGTAAGGTTCATAAGATTTTTTCCCCGGAGTTTAAGTGATTATCATTTTCTTGTATATCCTTTTTCTTTGTAGTTTTTCTGGCCAAAGAAGATTTTTGGCGGGATGAATTTCAGAAAAAAAAAAATAAAAAGAAAGAAAAACCTATCACCTATCCAACGGTAACAGCATGAAATAAGAGTTGATCACTGAAAGTTCTTCACCATTTTCCACTCCATTTTCCACTTAGGGACACAAACGGCTGCAAACAGGACGCACCTCTGATGACTTTTTTTTTCCATCATCCTTGTGCATCTAATATAAAGCAACAAAAAGTTACTCCAAAATTATGGCTCACCATATGTGATGTTTAGCCTAATCCAAATACTCCAAGTGACTGGACACAATTGGACCAGAACTTCACATCATTTAAGACAGCAGATAACATCCTTGTTTAACGTGAAAACACTCCTCCTAGTCTTCAAAATCTTACAACATATTATTAGTGAGACCCTATTAAAGAATGCAGAGTAAACACAAGGGACCCTGAATCTTTGAAATAGAGGTGTTCAATAGAAAATCTTTTGAATTAGAAAAGAAACTGAAAAGAAAATGAGAAACTATCCAATATTCAAATTCTCCTATTGAACCCATTGAAAATAAATCAAATGAAGAACATCAACAAAAAAGAAGAGTCAACAACCAAGAAGAGGGGACTCTTTGGCCCTGTATTATTAAATATCCACCAAAAGAAAAAGGAAACTGAAACAATTGCCTTTTCTAAATAGCAGAAACTAGTGTTGGAGACTTATGAAGAGTTGAAAGACAATAAAGAAGAGAAAAGGCTCTGAAAAAGAATCATCCTGTTTCCTAAAGTCTTCCCAGAAAACAAACAGAAGCACTATTACCAAACTCATACCTAAGTGATATAGAGAGAGTAGAGAGATCAACGGACTACCTGAGCATAGTTGTCAAAGGCACAGCCCAAGACTGAGATGCATGAACCCATGCCTCCACCAAGGCACAATCTCTCACATGAAGCATTTGCATTAGGCTTAATATCACAATTGGTGAGCCATAATATACATAAGAAGCATGTTGCTCTAGGTTAGTTAAATCTAAGTCATGAACCTCTTTTGATATTGACAATAGAGATTGATTAGTTCTAATACTTTTATTAAGTGTTGTTTTGCAGATTATAAATTAGTTTTTTCATTGGAAGTTGGATGGAATTTAAAATCTCCAACCTTGAGAAGTTCATCCAAATTCGCGTTATGTATACCCTAAATCGTGACCGCGAATCAGTCATAAGGATGGATAAAGCTAAGGCAGAGAAATTCGCGGGCGAATTCGCAGCCGCAACTTAGTCGAAGAAAATGAGCTTGACTCATACAGAAATTCGCGGTTGGTATCGCTCTTGGATTCGCGACCGCGACTTTCATAGTGACAAAAGAGGGAACCAAAGCCACAGTCACGGCATGTCAAGTGTCCAAGGTAAATATTGAAGATCAAAAATCGCGAGGGCGAATTGCTGATTGCGACCGCGACTCAAGAAGCCGTAATTTCCTCATCAAACAAAGGAATTCGCGCTCTCATCGCACCCAAAGCAAAAACAACTCGCGACCGCTACTTTTAAGATGCAGGTAGAACACAACGGCTACCTTTCTTGGACAATCAATGGACTATTGATACGTGCACTAGCCGTTAAACACAAGCTGAGGTTCTTTGCCGCGATTTTCGGCTCCTCAGTGCAAATTGAAAATTTGCGATCGTAAAATAGTAGTAGCGACTGTGACTTCTGCCAGACAAACATTTAATGCAAAATCTGCCTAGCACAACCTAGAGATTTGTTGATAGTTATAGAGTAACATCTCTTTGGTAGATGTAGGCTATAAATACTCCACCAAACAGATATAAATGCAAAAAAATTCATTAATTTGTAACCAAACTCTTGTCAATTTGCTACTCAATCTTTCATTCTCATTTATGTGTTATTGATTGTTAGGTGTGAGCAATAAACACCACTGTAAGAGGTTGAGGGTTAGCGTAGATTCAAAATTCTTGTAAGAGGTTGAAGTGTGAGCCTATACCAAACACTTGCGAGAGCTTATTGTGTGAACCTAGAAAACACAAGGTGTAAGGCTTTTGCATGAGCCATAAACACAAGTTGCAGAAGTTTGGTGTGAACTTGGAAACACCAGTTTAGTTGAGTGAAATACTCAATAATGAAGAACTGGAGAGTAGATGTAGGGTTTGTTAATACCCGAACCACTATAAACTTTTATGTTATTTCTTCTCATTTTCTTCTTCACCTTCTAAACAATTAAACTCTCTTTCTTAATTCTAAAATCAGCCACCAATTCAACCTCCCCTTTTGGTGCACTAGGCCAACAAAGCACAATATTTCATACGTTTCATTACCAAACCCAGAGCTTATGTAGTTACAACTTTACCATATCTTTTTTGTCTACAATCTTACCCCCTATGTTACTTATCTTTTTTCTTTTTTTGGGTTTCTCAACATTCATATTTTTTAATACCTACATCTCACTACCAAAATATTCCTGATCATAAGAAAATAAAAATTATTTATATGAATAAAATTTCATTGATGGAAGCTCAATTAATGAAATGAAACCAATAAAGGATGGATGAGACTATATCCATAGATAAAGAAAATTGAAGTAACCATATGAAACTTAAACCTAAAATTACAAACCACAACACAGATATTTCTGAACTTTTAACTCTTTAAAATTATATTTTAACATCAATTTATATTTTAGTGGAATAAAATATTATTAAAATATAATACGTATAATATATTTCTTAAAATCATGTTGCTTATATGGTCCATTATAAATCTCTAATACAATAATTTTAAAATTCTTAATTAAAAATAATGTTACAAACATCATAATTTTAAATATGCATTTGATATAAAATGTTTTAAAAGGTTTCTTTTTTTTTTAAAAAAAATTATAACATAATAATTAGCATAAATAACCTTATAATTACAAGGTAATAGGTAATATATGAAAATTTTGATTTTTCAACCTTTTATCAATTCGTAATGAATTTATTTCAACTTTAAATCTTATTTTCATTTAAGCTGAACTAAAATATCTATTCTAATTTTTATAAACATTTTCATGCAAAATGCTTGAAATTGAATGAATTGAGCATAATTCACTCTGCTCTTCTCTCTCTGGCCATCCATTTTTCCCCTTCTTCCTTGCAATCTTCTTTCTTCTACTTCCACCCCCTTTTTTTTCCTTTAATCATCCTTTTGATTTTAATGATTTGGATAAACAATCTTGGTCATTCTCTTCATTGCACTATTGATACTCTATCATATATCTCTTATTATTTTTCCATTTATCTATTAACATTTACACATTAAAAGTATTATTTAATAGTTTTACACCTTGGTGCAATACCCCTTGCACTTTAATGCACCAATAGTTTTAGATAAATTAACATAAATAATATTATTCAGTTTCTTTCCCAAAAATACAAAGCATGATAAATTGGAGAAACTGATTTTGAACTCCAAAATAAACTCATCATGTGACAACAATTTCAAAAATTCTACTCTTGAATTGTATTATAAACTAACAGCAAGGATATGAGATATGCTTTGGAGGTTGCTTTCAGCAAAAAGAAGAGAGTCCCCTTATTTTCGTTTTGGTAGGCCTGAAGGAGGAAGGAAGGTTTTATGTACAAGTTACTTGCACCAAACTTACTTACCAATAAGTTCAAAAAATACTTTTAAAAAAAAATTGTCAAATTGACTTGCATGTCCATTGAGACAAGAAGCTAGATATAAGCTCCAAACAACTCTCCCTCTCCCTAACCCTCTCTCAAAACCAAATAATTTATAATTTAAGCATTAGTTTGGTGTAGGTAAAAAAAATTAAAAGAAATCCAGTATTACCTCTTCAACCACGAAGACCAAATACTTATTGTGCCACTAACATACTTGTCAAAAACACACCCAAGGTTTGAGACTCGATAGGCACTAGGTCTACGTCTAATACCTCTACATAGTCAGGTAGGTGACCTAATTCAAACATGTGCCTTATTGCCCAAGCACACACCTCTTTCCAGCTTGCTACTTATTTTATATGGTAGTTGTCTGATAATTGTAAGATGTTAATTTCAATTATCTGGCAAATATTATATATTTTTTGTGCCTTACCTCTCATAGGCAATGCCTATGCCTTGCTCCTTAACACCAAGACCTTTTTGCGCCTTAGGGAGGCCTTATGCCTTTAATGACTGTTGACACTCAGAATTATAGTTTAAGCAACAAAATGGTATCCATACCAAACCTAAAACTTGTTGAAGCTCCACAAGACTGTTTGCTCTTATGCCTGAAATATTTGCTAACCAAGTAATGCCAATCAATTGCCATATGTCGAAAATAGAGATTAGAGTTTATACAGCACTTTCAATTCATTGGAATTTTTCACAAAGCTTTTCTTAACCCTTCAGTGTTCAGTAACCCAAAATGGAGAAAAGAAAAATTAAAAAGCCATAATTACCTGATGAGGCTAGGCACTAGAAATGAAGATCAGGAATAACGCAATTTCTATTCTTGTTCCCTCACTCCTGATAACCAACTACAGCATTACTGTAGTAGAAATCTCATACATTTACTGTAGTATCTATCTACAGTAGTAAAAAATTCACATTTATTGTCATAATCATCCCCAAAAATTTATTAACCATACATACATGATTTATATATCTGTTTACCTATCATTCCGATGTACCAAAAGAAAAAATCTGTGTAATTCAAAGAAATGTAATTTACTTTGAAAATATAGAAATTCCAATGTGAACAGCATAATAATCATGAAAAACAACCCCATCATGCTATACTGCACCAAGCAAAATGATGCTGATATGAAACGCAACAAACTTGAGCCTGTGGTCTAGATGTCAAATAGGATTTCTTTGGGACACGCCTGATTATAAGAAGCTTTGTTCAAAATTTAGTTATGCTTTAGTAGTCTTCTTTTGATGTTTGTTCGGATAGAATGTTGCAGAATTTTATTTTCAAAGGCATGTCCAATTTTGTGATTTCTACATCTGCTGGAAAAGATGTCCAGATGTGTCTCAAATCTTTTTATTCGTTTAAAGAAATTATTAGGGCTCCGGTTTGCATAGGACCATATCTATTGCTTTTTCTTTCATATCTAGTCCTTTTTCCTTTTGTTTGGAATCCTTAAAGGACCAGGGACTACTTTTTAAGCCCTTTAACTCAAATTTTTAAGAATATAATGAGTCTATAAATTCCTATGATTGAAATGGTTTAATTCCATTTCAATCAACAAAAACACCAATGTTTATGCTTCTTCAAATTGTGTGATCCAATTCAACTGCTGCTATGATTCCAATGGGAATGTTGGATTTGATGCCTATTAGTCTGATTTCTGTTCAGGTTACAAATCATGCCACTGTTCACAGTGCCTAATTTCTTTGCAAATAGCTCCATAATTCTCCATTGTCTTACTTAAATTTGCTTCTTTAACCTATTCCGGTCTGGTCCAAATTAGCTCCATAATTTTCCAGTCTTACTTTAAATTTATGCCTATTTTCTCCATTGTCTTAATTCTTCACAGTGCATGGTCCAGTCCAGTTTTCTGAAAATCACCAGAACTGGACCAAAATTCGGTCTTTGAAAAATCAAAGGAGCAGGACCGGGGTGGAAAAAGGACCAGATTGAATTGGACTAAAAAATCAATCAAGTTCTGTTTGGTTATTCTGTTCCTTATTTTCAGTTTAATTCGTTTTTGTTCCAGTTCAGTCTCAAATTTAAAGTCATAAATTTTTTGAAGTTTCATAATTATAGTTCTTTTAATCCATTTTATGCACGTGAACTATCATTTTAAATATTGTTAAACATATTATAACATAAAATTATTTATTCTTATGTAGTTATAATACAAACAGAAATTATGACTGCATAAAAGTAAAGAAGTACCTTTTATAACTATCAAAAGAATTACATTAAGTATACAAGTATATAATTTATTTATAACATTAATTTCTATATTCTTATTTAAATATATAATATATACATGTAATAAAATAATATATAATACTTGTTTGGTTCAATTCCGTTTGATTCTAATGTGGTCTACTTCTCGATTCAGTATACAACTAAAGGACTAAGACCTGACCAAAATTAAATATTGGTTTGATTTCGGTCCGATCCTAGGCAAAAAAAAAAAAAAAACTCCAAATTGTTTTGATTATCAGTCCAGTTCAGTTAAACTCTTCGGTTCAGTTCGATATTCCTGAGTACCATGTTCAGCCCTACCTATTCCTATATAAACCCTACTTATTCCTCAAATTCATACCCATTAAGACTTCAAACAAGCCTAATTCCAACCCAGATAACCACCCAGAAAGTTGTCCTACATCAAATAATGATGTTGCCTGACAATGCCATACGGATGATGTCGTCGTATCTTCATATTTATAATAGCTCCTTTCCATGAAACAGAAATATACATATTTCAGGTCCCAGACAAGGGCAAACTGATATATATAAATCGAGCTTCGTCAATCTTATCATTTTTGTTAGATCAAGCACCATTACCTCATGTTTAAATTCCTATAGAATATAAAAATGAGTAAAAAGGTATGAAAACAAGAAATCCAACTCAAGAAAAAAATATAAATCATTAATCAACAACAAAATCTTACTCAATAGTAGTTGGTGTAGCCACAAAAAGCTGTCTCCGATGCCAAACAGCTCCAGTAGCATAGGGAATTGCAACATCTCCAAGATATCGATATTGAGGCCGCAAAGAAGATATGACAATATAATGCTGATAGGCAAAAGCACAATACTCAACTGTCTGATCCCATGCTGTCCATTCCGGTTGAGGAAGTAGGCCACCCACAGGTTCAAAATTTTCCCAACTGCGAATTACAACTTTAATTAATCAAGTATCAGAAGGGATAACAACACCTTGTGTTTTATTTACATCAAGCAAAAACTAAAATATGTTAATGTTCATGGATACAAAATTTAAAAACTACACAAATCAGGAGGTAAATTGCAGTGTTTGACATAATTAATTGATATAAGTTAATAAATTTGCAATGGAGGATCATAAAGTTTTTAAACATACTTGAAAAGGTAATAAAATTGTTTAGCACTTTCATAACTCTGCCGCAAAGGGAGCAATAACAAGCAGATGGTTTAGAAGGGAGAGCAAGGTTAGAAATGATACTAGTGAAACACAATTTAAACAAAATACACCTAACGTTTGATATCTCTTTACCTCCATTCACCATCCCCCCTCACCCAAGCCCAATACTATCTCAAAAGTCTTATGAAGCACATTTCGTTCAACCCTATTAAAGAAACTCCAGTTCGCTGGTCATTTTCACAAAATTTGGATTCTCATCAGTTGTGAACCGAAAAATGTAAAAAAAAAAAAAAAAGAAAAGAATTAAAAACTTTTGTACATGCATAAGTTCCAACTAGTAAACGGGAGATTGGAGAAAGAGGCGATTCGTCTTCCGTTCAGCCAATGAAAATTAAAGAGATAAAATCTCATTTTCCTAAATCATATAGGAAATGCACTTGTATTGAAGTTATTCTAAAAAAAGGAACAAAAGCTAAGCTTAAAAAATAATAAAAATAAAAGTGTTAAAAGGATTAAATGACAAAAGAGACATATCAACTAAGTGTATGAAATTACAATGGTCATAGTACCATTTTTAGTACCAAACTTATGCAATAAACAGCCTGAAGTATTTTATTTTTCAAACTAGAAGGATATAAAATTGACCATATAACACCTAAACCCAAAACACGTTACTCTTTTGGTCTTACTTTCCTGACATTAATCTCTCCAAACAACATTTTCATCTGCTGCCTATGTCATTCTCCAGAGTTTATTCAACCCCTCCTCGCTGTCCAGACTCATAAACTAACAAAAAAAATGTCTTTGACAAATCACAAGATAAAAAAACAGATAAAAGTAGAACAAAATGAACACATGGAATGATGTGCACTGCTAAATTAAGATACACTTGATAGGATAGCAACTGGAAAATTAATGAATTCACTTGGGAGAGTTAGGAGGCTGAACATAAACAGGATAAATTAAATCAGCTGCATCTATCCTCTATTTTGAAGGCTAATGATGCAAGGATAGGAAGATGACAGAATAATTATTGATAATCATTTTTGCCAGATTGTCGAACTGTCTTCTAGAGCAGATAGAAGAATTTGGACCTTGGATTTTCTATGCAAGATTCTTTTGTACGTTATTCTATTCCCATAATTATTTTTCCTTCCCATAACTATTCATCCCAATACTATTCATTTCACTCGTCCATTAAAATTTGGAAAGCTACAGTGTTACTCAAAGGCAAGAGTACTTGTTTGGTCTATAATCATCTTTAGCACAGAAGGCCACTTTATAAGGGCTCTATCTCTTGATCAGTGTGTTTTATGCTATCAGAATGGAGACCCTCACTCTCGTTTTCCTTTATTGTGAAGTGGCTTGAACTATTTGGAATCATCTTTTTGGCAATTTTGAGAATTGAATTTGTCCACAATCTTTACATAATTTTCAGTTTAGAATGGAGATTAATTTGGTGGCCGGAAAGATGATTTGTCTCTTCTTACAGCAAGAATATAAAAATAAAAATAAAATCTTAGCATTATATTGATAGTAAAATTTTATTGTGTTCCAAAAAAAACAGTTCACAAACAAAGAAAGCATTTAGCAAGTGAGGAATAACAACAGATTATGAAGAGAGATGGTAGAAAGTTACTGGGGCAATTCTTTAATACTTTTGATTCTATTAAAATCCACGGCAATCGAACATTAAAAAGAGAAATACCTGCTGTTAATGTATCATCTAAATGTTACCAACACAAGTATTGGAAATTATTATAGTGGTCTTTAACCTCTATTTTCTGAAAACTGAGGCCTTGTTTGTTTCGTAGGAAGCAGGCTAAGGAAGTGGGATTCTTAGGAAGTACGCCAAATCTCTATGTTTGATTGTAAGGAACAAGGTAATCAAAAGAAAAAATACGCCTTTAAAGCAATATGTCTTCTCATCACTAAAAGCACAAAGCGCAAAATGTGCGTTCACTTTACTGAAGCAACGTGTAAATTTTTAAATAATTAATTAACAGAATTAAAGGCAAAAAATTAGACTAAGGAAGAGCATAAAGAGACAGTAAGTAAAATTTTAAGGATGAATATGCATAAACAAAATAAAAGATTGGAAATAAGAAATAAGTAAAAGAAAAACGAACAAGAGATAAGAAGTGATATAATACAGGAAAGAAATGGAGAAGTTAATTTTTAAAACAAATTCAACAGAGTGAAAATAAGTAGGAAAGAAGTAGAGTAGAAACAAATTAACGTGATGCAAGACAAAATATGTGAGGTGGAAATAAGATAAGAGGTAGAAGATGGATAAGATTAAAAGAAATAGAAACTGAGTGGAAGTAAGACACCAACTAAAAAAGGACACAGAATTATCTAGAATTGACTAATTTAACAGCACGAGTGCTTTCCACCTTGCGCTTTGAAAAAAGCCCTCACTTAAGTGTGCAAGTGTGAATTTTACTAAAGGTGCCTCACCTGGATGTGTTAAAAGCAATAGATCCCATTTGAACTTTGCTTTAGCGCCTCAGCGAGTGCTTCATGCGCTTTTAACTACACTAGTAAGGAACTAGAAAATCAAAGGAAACTTATGCTTCCTTTAGGCCATTCAGCTTCCTCAATTGCTTCCTCAATTGTGAGGGATTAATTTTACTATCAAAGAAGAAAAGAAGGATGGAGAGAGAAGAAGAGAAGAAAGAAAAGAGAAGGGGGGGAGAGAGAGAGAGAGGGGGGGAGGGGAATGAGGGAGGATCTGAAAGTGCAACTTTCTTATGAAAATAGAAATAAATTCCCAAGCTAAATTCAGAATGATTATCTCAAATAAATTTACTTAATAGGTTAAATGGCACTAGAGAAAATTACTAAGATAGTTGTGTCATACTGTTGGGCTATATCAATAATCATCGAATAAGTAACTGATGCAAGCATTCAGTACATCTAGGAATATTTGTGAGCAAATGCAAAAAAACAAGATTGACCAATATTGTTGTCTCAATGTGTAGAAACTAATTTTAACAGCGAAAAAAAAAAGATTCTCACCTATATAGCTGAAAGTTTTGAGGGGCTGCCTCAACTGAAGATCTCTGAGAAGAAAATCCATCTTCATAAGTACCAAATGAAGAAACGCCACTACTTCCAAATCCTGACAAAGGCATAGACTGAATGGTAGAAATAGCTGTTGCTGCACTAGGACTAATCCGCCGGGAAGTTCGATAGGCCACACCTAGTAATGCCCCTCCATGCAAGCCAATGACCTAGTGAGATCATATTCATTTAGCTGACACTTACATTACTCCATGAAGGACAATGTAGAACTCGATAATTAACTAATAACAGCTTTCTATGATGGGAAAATCACATGTCCTCTATGTTGGCAATCATATTAATTTAAGTTGTTTTTTGGTACTTTCTTTTGTCATAAAATGATGGTTTTCCATTAGTCAGCACTGTGAGCTGGGTTTGAATCCCAATTATTTTTTTTATAAGATTTTTTTTTGGCTTCCTAGGCTAGCACCATTGGTCTAGACACGCTCTACTAGTACCTCAAATGAGCCCTTCTCTTTTTTTTTTTTTAAAACCTTCATGCCAATAATTTGAGTTATTAATATTGTTCCTTTTTATGTTCTTCTTTTCCTTTTTTTTTTTTTAATTTTCGAGTTAGATTTCATTTTCATAGACAAAGACCACAGTCTCCACTATGATAACACTTTTTGCTAAATTTTTGGCCTTCACAATAATTTTCAATCAAAGAAAAAATAAACAAAATTAATAATGAAAATCTTAAAAAATAAAAAGGAGTACTTAATACAAAAAAAATTCACAATTATTAATACACAAAATGTCATTATGTATCCTATATTATTTATTTTGATACTGACACATTTTTTTTTTAAAAAAGCTTGTTGGAAGAGACAAATAAAATTAAATTACTAATTGCGAAGGGGTAATGAGTAAGAGAGTGATGATAAAACTATAGGTGAAATGACAACATAAAATAAAAAATACCAATATATGGACATGTTTTCTAATTCTCTAAATAAGATACGGTTTTCTATTTTCCTAACAACTAAACTTGCTTTCTAACTGAACAATAACTTTTGATAGAAAATGATTTCCAACAAATTTGAAAATATTTTCCATCATAAACAGGCCTATAGACTTTGAATTGTCTACAAGAACTCAATTCCACTTACATTTAACTTTTAGAATTGATGAGAAAAACCAGGTAAATCCTGCAGGTAATTGAGAACAGCATATAACTGCAATAAATGTGAATGCCAGCCAATATTCAAATGAACCTGAGATCCTAATGAACATGATTGCAAGAACAATTTCAAAAGGAATAAACAGAATCAATAGAATAGAAGAAAGAGAGGACAATGTCAACTACCGGTTCAGAACGACTTCCTATGGACCTCATCAGGATATTTGATGTACCATCATCAAGCAAGATACGAACTTGCACACTGGCTGCAGAAGCAGCACTAGCTGCCATTGCTGCTGCTTGTGCTGCCGCTGCAGCTGCCTCTTTTGCTCTCCTTGATGAAACCCCCTTGGGAATAATGGGAATTCTAGGAGCTAATGCAGATTCCAATATAGCGAATCTATCACGACATGTATCCCAAGCCAGAAGTCTTGCACTGCCTGAATCTACAATGGACCAATCACTGACCTTGTATATAGAGAAGTATGGAATATCAGGCCACACAATAGCAAGATACCTGCAAATAAATTGGGTGGTTAGAAAGCTACTCTACTGCTACGAGGATATCCAGCTCCAATAAAAGGAATGCCATACCAACTACTAAAAGAAGAAAATGACATAAGCCCTGCTGAAAACTCTCAATATTGGAAAACAGACATGCAAAAGGCAACACATACAGATCCACTATTTCAGCTACCTGATATTTGAATGAAGAAGGAATTTATACGCATATCATATTATATCCCAAAAAACAAGAAGGAAACAATAAATAAATCAATGCAACTTTATCCATATGTGAAACATCAACAGCCATAACTAGCTGAAGAATCTGACATAATAAAAGGAAATCAGCATGGCAAAATATAGAAGTCAAATACCACTTTCTTAGCTGTCAGATGAGTGAAACATGATGGTTTACGCACTTCATATTTCATAATAACGCTAAGAAAATCAGCAGAACTATATTTATGTTTCTCACTCAACAGTGTTAACGAAATGTAAGGAAACTTACTTCCCTGAACTGCTTACAGAAAGAACTGAATATGAATCATGAGGAACTGGTGTACTAATATGCTTCTTAATCTGCTTGACATGCAAAAGTTCAGCTGAGTCTCCTTTGTACTTTCCAGTTTCAGATAAGTAGCCATTGCTTCCAAGAGAGATATTTGCTGTATTGGACAGTTGAAAATTCACAAGGTTCAATTCCCTTTCAACTACATACACAGCAGAATGCTCCCTATTTCCTGATGGTGTTGGCAGGGCAGCTACAGCTGGAATAGATCTGGCATCAAACTCACTAACAATAACACCAACATTTGTTCCAGTAGCAACAAGGTGAGGCTGTAGAGGATGTGCAACCATACAATACACCTGCAGTGACAACCAAAGAAAGTTAAAACAATTTTCTTTTATTTATTTTGTTACGGTCTCAAAATTTGGATCCAACAGTGAGATTTAGTTGAAAATCAAAGAAAAGAATGGGCTCATCAAAGGAGAGAATCCAACAATCTCACATAAATTTAAGGGCTCATTACAGAGAACCCTAAGATCTCAAAACAAAAACAATATGCTACTTGACTTCCATGTTTGCACGTTCACATTTAAATACAAAGAGTGCTAATAACTGAAACGATAGCTTACTCCTACAAACAAGGATAATTAATCCCACAAAATAATTTCCTATCACAACTAGGTAACTACTCATGATTAAGAACATATGAAATAAACTCAATTTAAAATACACTAATAACTACACAGATAAACATAATAAGCCTGTCATTTAGTAATAAATTTTTCCATTTTAATGGGTGAACTTTATTTTTTTTCACATTCCAATTTTTGAATTAGGTTCATTTAGCTGGAATTTCTCACCGAAATATTAAAATGGGCCAACTTATCCTACCCCTCCACTCATTCATCTCTTTTAATCCATTTTTCCTCCCACCATTACCTTCTTTCTTATTTGTCCATTAAAAAAACTTCGCTTCTCTTCTGCTCCAAATAAAATCATAACCTCTATTTGGAAAAAAAAAAAAAAGATTTTATACCCCAAAATTGCTTTGAAATTAAAATCCAATCTCCAAAATCAAATTACAACACTTTCCAATTATTTCTTGTACATGAACACCTTTTTTTTTGTGTGTGTAGGATTGTCAAGAAGAAAAAGAAAAAGGGAAAGAGAAGGGAAGAGTCTCGTTTGTTTGCCACGAAAATTTAAAGAAAAATAAAAAAGAAAAACGTTTGTTTCATTATTGAGAGATTAAAAAAAAAAAAAGAGACATAGAAAAAGAATTGGGTCAAGCTTTTCTTGGAAAAGAAAGAAAATTGAGGAAAATTTTGAGATTTTAAGGTTAAAAAAAAAAAGAGAGGGCAAAAGGAAATAAGAGAGACAAATGGAGCAGAAGTGTAAGATAAAATGGTCCATTTTAATGGTCCTGCAAGAAATCCAGCCAAATGCACAAAGGGAAAAAAATAGGCTTTTCAGATGCTTGTAAAACACTAAAATTTTTTTCTAAAAAAAAAAGGGTTTAGATGCCAATTACATAATCACTTTTCCTTTTGGTCTGAGGTCCATATATAGGTTTAACCAAGCCAGGCAATAATTTACTAGTTGATTAAAGGAGCATGATTTAACAACTCTTAGAAGCCAAAGTTCATTTAAAAAACAATATCACCATCAGATGTAATATAAAAATACTATTGGCCTTCCTTACAGATGGTCAAACAAAAATGTAGTAGTCATGAATGCCAAGCCCTAACAATTTTGTTCTATAAAAAATTAAGATTTACATGTTCTAGAAATGACCAAAAGAAGGATACTGAGTTGAAACAAAGTACTTCAAAGGCTAGAGAGTATATCAACCTAAAGACTTGCATGAACTCGAACCTCCAACATGTGGTTGTGGATTTACAGGTTTAGTATCAGATGTGAGATTGGATGAAAGCACTAAAACAGAAATTATTACAAGAAAACTGCATATGATATCTTGATATCGTGATGAATCTTGACTCTCGAGTTTAAATCAGGTCAAGAAAAAATCATAAAATAAAAACGGAGGAGGTGAAGGGAGGGGGGAGAGGGTCTAAGGGATGAGGGGGAGTGAAGAAACATAAGACCAAAATAATTAAATCTGAAATGAACACACTTATAGGACAACTTTTCAACATTATGCTTGTCCATCTGACCACAAATCAAAATTGGGAGGCTTTGTTGTCCCACAACGAAGAGACAGTAAAACTCAAATTACATGACTCACTAAAATTAGACAAACAAAAAAAAAATAATTACATACCCTAAGTTTCTTGTTTGGTGCAAGAATTTGAGGAGGGATGAGTGAGGAAAGCTCGCACAAAGGCCTTGTGAGGGCTGAATAGGTGGGGTGCTCAATAGCCCTACAAAATGTTCAAACTAAGTTACCATTCTGCATTCACCATGCAGATCCCAATATCAGTACACTACTAAAAGGCCAGAACCATAGAGAAATATAGAAATTTTTTACTGATAATCTTAAGAGAAAAAACTATACCATATATGCGAATCCTTGACACAAGTTAATATATCAAGGTTTGGAGCTCGAGGGTGGCACCAAGATGCCACACTGTGGCAAGCCAGTTTTGGGACAGGCTTAATTCGCCGCATTTCCTAAGTACATGGACACAAACAAACAGAAAGTTTAAAACGACAGGAAAGGTGAACAAGAAGCAAATAAGACAAAGGAGGCAAAATAAATGTAGCAGCCTAGATGAACAATTTATATGTTACAAAGTACAAGACCTTGAAAGAAATTGTATCCCATATAGCTAAGGTCTTATCTGCACCAATGGTAATAAGTTGTGGAGCACCTCCTATCACCCTGGAAAGCTCAACAGCCACGACCCCACCATCATGTGCCTATATGTATGGTAAATAAAAGTACAAAAGATGCACCTCAATTAAACAAAATTAGTGTAGTAGAAAATAGAAAGAAAATAACATCTATAGATTGGCAAATATTGAAAACATGCATGGATACACAAAAAGACTTGGCTAAGATATTTGCAGATAAAATTATAGCAACTCGCTCTTGAAATACTAACCAGAAACTAAAAAGAAAATCCATCTCTAACATGTTTATACTTTTTTACTTTCTTGTGCAACAAGGAAAGGTAATGAGACAGATAACAATAGTTGTTTTGGATATATAGCATCTTCATAATTGTGGAACAGAAGCATCCATGTTGACACATGGATTTAAAGATTTGTCAAGTAATTTCCTTCTATGTGTTTATCCTTGGTCTTGAAGAGAGATATTCAACTAAGGAAATCTAATTTTAATTTCCTGCTTTAGATTTTTCCACACAGGAAGAATCTAATTTATTTAGAATATTTTTTATTTATGAGGTTATTTGAATTAGAAATTCATTATATTTCCCTATTTAGCAGGATTTTTATTTCCTAGTTAACCCTAGGGCTTAGCTATCAACAAGGCTCCTACCACTTATGTAATTCATATTTTGGAGTATTAATAACGTCGAGAATTTTCTCTCAATTGTGTTCTCTTTTATTTTTAGTGGAGTCCTAGGGATTTGTGAGTATGAAAATATCCTTGGACTTGAAGTGGCCTAACAAAGTGGTGTTTAAGCTGTTCTACATCTACCAACACGCAGATCATCCAAGCGGGGTTGTTAGCTTGTCACGATCTAATTCTACCAACGTTCATCCCACAACTTCAGTCCAATTGCATTCTATTATACCTTTTTTCGCATCCTAATCTATCATTTTAGAATTTCTTCTTTTTCTAATTCCTTTTTCTACAACTCCCATCTAATCTACAACCTCATTTATTCTACAACCTTGTAATGCTAAAGTGCATAATTTCAAAACATTAGTCATGTGCTACACATACCAATGTCAAAAAAATGTAGTATGGATCATAATTATGCAAGGCCACTTGAGGAACAAGGTGCATGACCTGAAAAGGCAGGCAATATCATAAAGGCAGGCGCCTCGGCCTTAAGGCAAGGTGCAGTCAAGGTGCACCTTTCGCTTTTAACAACTATGGTGTGGATGTGTTCACAAAGCTTAAAGATAAATAACCATATCAAGGAATGAACTCCTTTATTAGTCATTAGATATTGAAAGGTAGCATGAGAAAAGACAAAAAAAAAAATTCCACCTTTAAGCTTAACTTGGGTACAAGTTCTCGTGAATCTTGCCCATGGTCTGCACTCCAAAGTACAAGTAAACCATCACTACCACCTGAGATAAGAAGTCCCTGCAATCCAATTTAAGCATAAAAGTAGTACAAGAAGGAGTTAGTTAATGAAATAAAGTTATACCAAAAGAAATGCAAATGCTCGCCACAAGCTAAAATTTTGCACTGTTGTGATTTAAAAAAAATCACACACAAACATTACAAGAATAGTAACAATGAAAACAAATTAAATATAACAGATATCAAACTATTCACCAATGGGGAGCCAAAGTTCTAATGAACCATGTCAAAATGATTTTATGGATGCAAGAAAGAAGTATAATGCCAAACTAAATTTTACAAGATAACTTGGTAGCAATTCTTAAATGAACATGAACTAGGATTGGCAAACCATATACATAGGTTGGCCATGTTTTCAATTCATACTATACATATGCTAAAAAAGCCACTATAAACCTAAATATTGCCTATGGAACCCCTCTAGTACCAAAGGAGTTTATTTTGCCATGCCTTGAAATCAGTCACTCCATTCCTCCATCTTCATTTTTGGAACCCCTTTGCGACAATATTGTTAACATGACTTGCCCTAAATCATCCACATCAAACCCTATATAAACCCTACATTGCCATCATTTATACAAGTTAACATCCAAAAATCCACATTATATATGCTATAGATGCTTTGTCATATGTTTGCAATAGGTGTGTTTCAATAGCCAACCAACTCAAAATTCAAACATTAAGACACTCAATATCATGAATAGGGCGATAATTCCACTGTTAGTGATTTGAAGATAAAAGATGTTCTGACAAAAAGTTGTGTAAATAACATTTAGGTTTTTAGGAATAACTATAATTTATGAAAACTTTTTGTGACAATTAAACAGTTTCCACTCTGTCTATATAATTACAATAGTTTAGACCAAAAATCATCCAGTATTTGGCAAGTCAAAACTTATGAAATTCTTAAAATGTCCTTACCCCTGTCACAATATCTAAAACAAAAATTACTTTATGACTTAGAAAAAAAAGTTTACAGCAAAAACTATTTGGAAAATACTGCATTTACTTTCTTACATAATCTCCCTCGACACCTAGTTCCTCACTCGACATTTTAATTCTTCAATGAAATTGACATTATTTTAACTTGCATAATATGAAAACTTTAAATATGGATTTAGAAAGAAAATTTTACTTTAACATTTAATCCGTAAAACATTATAAGGTTTTTTTTTTTTGGCTTTTCAATTCATGATTATCTAACAAGCATTTAAGTAGATCATCATGCATTATTGCTTCAATACTTAATAGAATATGATGTCGAGTTTGGAAAAAGACTACAAGTTCACTTACAATGGGTATGTACGCATGTACACTTATACCTTAAACAATTTTTCCCCTTGATTTATCATTATAACTAATCCTTAATGTCTCTCTCTCTCTCTCTCTCTCTAATGCTACATATGCTCTATGTCATGCCTACAACATAAGTGCTTCAAAGCCCCAACCAACTCAAAATTCAATCATTAGGACACTTTAGCACAGACAAGAAATTCAGGAAATGTCAAATTCAAATCAAACTTAGAATTACAATTCATATCTAATAAATGGTTTATTGAAGAAATTATAGAGTATTACAGCCTTTTCAAGTTATATTTATGTTTTATTAATTGCCAGTTCAATTTTGTAATTTCCAAGTCTACTGAAAAAGGGCATCTGAATTTCTTTAGGAAGTTCAATATCTAGTTTAAACTCTTATAAGAGTCCTTGTTAGTCTAGGGAAACATTAATTCCCTTTAGTTTTGTTTGGAGGTCTGAATCCTTAAAGGATTAGGACAACTATTACAATCCTTTAGCTTAAAGGTTTAGGAATAATTCAAGTCCATAAATACCTATGATTGTAATGCTTAATATTCCATTTTCAAATATAAATTATTAATAATAATTCCAACAGTTATGCGTTTATCAAATCGTGCAATCCAACCCTAAGTGTGATTTCTACAAGTATCTTAGGTGTGAAACCTAAGACCTTATAAGCATAATTCTTAAAACCTTTTATTTTTTCTTATACAAAACCACCACTTTCTTGACTAATTTTGCTTCTTTAACTTCTTTACACAAACTTTAATTGTTCACCAGATTCTTACCTGTTCAAGATTTCAATTAAGCCAAAAACTATCATAAACAACCAGATGTGCTACTTGTCTTGCATCAATCTTGTACTCAAATCTATGGGCTATAGAGGACCTTTCCACTCTTAGTTATTTACAGAATAGATATATTATAACAAAAAGTTAAGGGTATACCATACTAAGTTCACAAAATTTAGGCATATCTATAATTCAAGATTTTTTTTTTTTTTGTGAAAATTATAGACCTCAAAACATTCTATATATTTACAAACAGTTTTGAAAAAATAAAAAAATATCTTATATTCAGCATATCAAAATTTACAGAACTCCTAAAAACTATAATGCCCTTAACCTTGTTGCAATATCTAAAACAAGGACTACTTTATTATTCTTTTAAAAGAAAATTTACAACAAAACTAATAAAAAAAAAGCATTCATTTGCTTATATAATCTCCCTTGAGCTCTAGTTCTTCACCAACATTTTAATTCTTTAATTATATTGATATTTTATTATTTTGATTTAATAATATGAAAATTTTAAATATGGATTCAAGCAAAAGATTTTACATTTAAGCTTAATCTGTCACATATTAAAACGTGCTTTATTATTTTTTCTTAGCTTTTCAATTCATGATTGTCTATTAAGTATTGAAGCAGATCGTCATGCTTTATTGTTTCAAAATTAAACAGAATATATCTACTTTAAAAAAAAACTATAAGTTCATGAATAGTTAATGCGTGCACGCACGCATGCCCTTATACATTGAACAGTTTTTTTTTTTTTTTCTTGATTTTCATTTATAACTAAACCTTAATATAGTCTGCATGACTGTATAAGTGTCTGTGTGCACTTAAACTTTAAATGGATTTTTTTCTTGATTTGTAGCTAATCCTTAAGGTCTCTCTCTTTCAAACCTTCTCTCCATTGAAACAAGATCTCTCTCCATCTCCATCTCTTAGAGACACAAACAGATCTTCTCATGCTCAAAAGCATAAGAACATCTTCCTGCTTTGACTCAGTTTCACTTGCTACATTTGATGCATAATTCACCACCAATGCATGCCTGTGCAACACCATGTCCACAATAAAGTCCTAAGATCATATAATAAAGCACAAAATAGCCAATGGGTGTTTTGTACTTCATAAGACAGCAATTGGTAACTAAATGACCTCTCAAATTTTGATAAATTGCTATTTCAGTGTTGCACTGCTGATCTGACCCAATTCATCTGCTCTCTGTCTATGAAAGTAAAAGTTGCTTGTAATATTGCAAGCATGTATTGTCTTTAGCTAAGGATAAATGCAAGATTGTGATGGTAAAAGAGCCATGATCTCCAAGCAATAACAAGGCATTAATTATCTTCTAAACCTTCCAACTCAAACACATAGATTCCATGAACATATAGTGCATGATGATATGCTAAAATGCTTTGTTACCTAAAATGCATTAATTACTCATCATATTTCATGTATGCCCATTCAAATAACCTCCAAAAAGGGGCCCAAATGACTTTAGGAAAAAAAAAAAAAAAAGAAGAAGAAGAAACAAACAAATTAAGCTTTAGAGGAACTCTATCACAAAGACCAACAGAACATAATTAACAGTAATTAAGTAGGTAGTGTACTTAGGTAGCGTGCATCTCTTTCTTACTAGCCTTTTTATTAAATTTCACTTATCTTATAGAAAAATAATAACTTTGCATTTAGTAACTTATGTTGCTTACTATCACCGACAAAATAAAAAAAATTTCAAAACGAAAAATAACTCCCCATTGTTCTCTTATAATGAGAATAAATGCAATGAAAAACAGTGAAGTACTCAAGTGGTTGAACAGACAAGCAAACCCACATTCAAATTTTAAAATACTAGATGACATCAGTTGAGAAAAAGGAACCAAAAGACTACCTCACCAGAGGATGCCATGAAAGTCATCAGACAAGAAATTGATCCTTTATGACCTCCAGTATATCTACGTACAAGCTGCAACAAACAAATATTACAAAACACAGCAATGGCTCACAGCAAGACAAGAACAACTTCTTAACAAAACACAAACCTTCCACGTTATCATTGAAAGAACTCTAATGACACCATCAGATGCACCAAATGCAACTAAAGGACCATCCCCAGCAGAAGATCCACACAAAAACTCCATACTACAAGAAAGTGCAAAAGAAACCACCAGTTTCTACATAAACACAAATATGCTGAGTGCACAGAAAAATTAGCAAGGCTATTACAAGCACAATATTGTTTTTATATACTGAAAAAAAAAAAAAGAATGAAGAAGAACAAGAACCACAGTGCTTTGCAGTTAGCTATTGCTAAAACATCACATTGCCATTTCTTTCTCTGAGAAGAAACACTTAGGGGAAATTTGGTTCTCAGAATTCAACATTTCCATCTAGAATCACTGTTTAAAGTAATTCCAGGACTACGAATGCAATATTGTCTACCTTTCTTTGAAATAAACAATCATTGTATTTGGTTAGTCTATAACAAAGTATAAATAAATAGAATTAGATTACCATAATACCATTATTTTAGAGCATTTCATGCACTGAATTTATATAAAAAAGTGCATATAATGCTACGGAAGTTGTCATAATAAAAAAATTAACATGGAATATAAATAAAAAGTAAAGATTATTCAAATATGATACACTGATTATTCCAAACAAAATGAAATTAATTTTTTCCATAACTAATTGCTTAGTGCTCCTTTGGCATCGCCATTGTGTTTAACCTGTGCTTTGCAAAATCCTTTATTCAAAGCGTGGCAAACCACAGTTTTGGAAAAGCTAGATTTTTTAGCTTTTTCAAAACCATGATTGAGGAATAAAAATACTCAAAAGCACCTATAAACTGAATGCCAAAGAAACCCTTAATGTTTCTTTTTCTAAAACACAACTAGCTAGTCTAACATTATGGCCTGCTTTTTGGTCTAGGGTTTCTTTGAAGCAAAATTATAGACTCACTGTTTGGTAAATAATAATTAAGTACAATAGTAGGAGATTGAATTTGTACAAATATAACACTAATTAAGGTAATATTGTCTATTTATTTTTCTTAAATTTCCTATTGCCCAAAGAATATTTTTTTTCCACCTTTTCCCCATGTATATGGGATAGAAATGTTATTGTAACATTCGAGTGTACACCAAACACGAGGCTTTAACATTCTTAAGTCGCTTACCATGAGAATCCAGCAACCAAATGCACTGTATAGGAGTTTGTAGAGAGGAAAACATCTTACTCTCTTTGGTTACAAACTCTCAATTGGCCGTGCAATGTTCTCATTTTTGCCATGGACATTTTTGTGGACTCATAGTTTATTTCAACACTATCACTTACAACAATATACCATAGCAAAGAGCATTATGATCTAGTAAAACTTCCCTCTTCAGCATGTGGAGAACTACACTCATACAAATAAAACTAAAATTTCACTCAAATTTTAAATCATTGACTTCTTAATCATTCAATAGCATATATATGCACTTTTAAGATGGTTGCTACCACAAGAAAAATTTTACTATGCCATAATTTTTACACAACTGCGTGAAGTGAGAAGCTTTATAGCTAGGATACAAATTTGAAAGTTTTCATTTATAAATTAAAGAACTTTTTGTATAAACAACTATAGAAAATAAGAATTAAGAGTATTTAAATATAAATTAGTGTCTTTTTGTTTAAGTAAATGGCAAAAGAAAATGAGGGACTTGCCATAAAAGTGATTTGTTGTCGAGCTCTTGCTTGAGTACATCACGGCCACGCATTGTAACTAAGTCTAGAAAAATAGCTTTATTCTCACAACAAATGACAAGAAAATGCCTCCCTTTAGTTGAAGACGCAGGAGAAGTAAAAGCTGAAGAAACATTATTGATAGCAGAGGGCGCTTCAGCTGCTGCAGAACGGCTACGCCATAGTTGCCAAAACCGTACATCGTCATCATAAAAGTTCACCTGCTTAACACTTTTTGTCCCATGAAAAAGAAAAAGGAAGGATACATCAGCAGACGGAAATCTTAATTTTAAAATAAAAAGAAGATAAAACAAAAAAGAAACAAGAGGAATTACCTGCCTCCCCTCATGGCTTCTGTGGGTTTCCCCTTAGTGTCTGCCGGATGAAAAATTAAGCAAAAAATAAGCATATATCGGCATTTTAAAAAACAAAAAACAAATATAACAACAGAACGAAGACATCGACTTGGAGTGCAACAAGACACCAAGTTTAACCATGGAGAATTTGAATTGCCCCCAAAACATTGAAAACAAAATTGCAGAGTGTAGGAGAGTACAAGAAGAACGAAACCTGATTCACCCTCAGCAAGCTTCTCCAACTTAGCTCCAACCAAACGCCTCTCGTCAACACCACCGGCTTTGAGTTCATATATGACCTTTGTTTTTAAACAACATTTTAATTGCAAATTTACACATAAAATCGAAATTCAACTTTCCAAACAGAAAATTAGTTCAAAACCTGCCGGTGTTCCCAATTCCAAACCGAGACACGATCAGAGGCATCGGCAGCTACAAGCCATGGATGCGTCGGATGCAACTGAATCTTCACTATCTTCTCGTTACTAGGCCTAAAGGCCCTCAAACGCAACATTTTCTTCTTTTCTTTTGGATACCCTCGATCTTATTTATACAGAAACACACAGAGAGATCCGAAGTCTTTTTTTATAATATTTTCAAATGAATTACGAATTTGAGCTATAAAATTTCTAGATCAAACCAGAGGTCAAATGCTAACCAGGTGGCTTTATTAGTAGGAATTCGCTGCTGCGCGTAGAGCAAGATCAGAGTAGGAAATCCATTTCCGAAGCCGCTCCACCGAAATGTACAAGAGAGACTGACAGGGCCTGTCCAAGGAAATTACTTTTTGGATCTGCAATGAAAATTCAGTACTGGTTGCGAGAAATGAAGCACGGCAACTGCACCACGGAACCTGCGAGATTGACTGGAGGGCCCATTTTTGCAACTGCATGTTATATCCGGGCCGGTGGCTATGAAGATAAGGCCCAAAGGGGTGTCTAATTATCTACGTCCACATGTAAGTCGAAACGTCTCGGCGGCCTGTGATTAAATAGAGAAGACGCAACACGCTGTTCTCTGACTCTTATCTAATCAAAGGAGTGAAACTGAAACCCTAGCTCCCACTGTTACCCAAACTACAAATTTAATTCTTCCTCTCTATATCTTTGGGAAATGGCGAAAAAGCGAAAGCAGCGACCTTCTGCCCCCGCACCCGCAGAAACCTCCGAACCCCAAGTTCAAGAAGATCAATCCCAGCCTGAAGCAATCCATCAAGAGGAGCCGCAAACCGAAACTATAGAACATGATTCCGGAGGACAACAACAAGAGCCGCATGAAGTAGCGGTGGACGAGGAACACGAAGAATTTGAGGGGGAGCACGTGGAAGAAGAAGAAGAAGAAGAAGAAGAAGAAGAAGCAGGAGGAGGAGAAAAGGAAAAGCATGGCCTTGAAACCCTAGAACCCTCCTCAACCGACGCTGAATCAAATGGAGCCAATGTAGCTAGTAGAAATGGCGCAAACGAAGGAGATGAGGAAGAGGAAGATGTAGATGACGAACCTCTTGAGAATCTTCTAGAGCCTTTCGGGAAAGACCAACTGGTTGTGCTCCTAAGGAAGGCCGTGAATAAGTATCCTGATTTGATGGATTTTGTACGTGAAATTGCTGATGCTGACCCTGCCCACCGCAAGATCTTTGTCCACGGTCTCGGCTGGGATACCACTGCTGAAACCCTCAAATCTGAGTTTGGAAAGTACGGGGAGATTGAAGACTGCAAGGCCGTTACTGACCGCGTCTCTGGAAAATCCAAGGGCTATGCCTTCATATTATTTAAGCAGCGGTCTGGGGCAAGAAAGGCGCTAAGCCAGCCACAGAAGAAGATAGGGAATAGGATTACGTCTTGCCAACTCGCCACTGCAGGACCTGTACCTGCCCCTCCCCCAACTGCGCCAACTATGTCTGAGTATACCCAGAGGAAGATTTTTGTGAGCAATGTATCCGCTGAGCTGGATCCTGAAAAGCTCCTTCAGTTCTTTAAGCAGTATGGGGAGATTGAGGATGGCCCGCTTGGACTTGATAAGCAAACTGGGAAACCTAAGGGCTTTGCACTGTTTGTATATAAGTCTGTTGAGAGTGCAAAGAAAGCATTAGAGGAGCCTCACAAGCAGTTTGAGGGTCATCTCCTTCACTGCCAGAAGGCAATTGATGGACCTAAACAGAACAAGCCAGGTTATGGGGGTACAGGTCAGCATCATGGTCACCATCATCAGCCACATTACCATCACACAGCTAAGAAAGCTAAATACTCAACTGGCGGTGCACCAGGTCCTGGTCATTTGATGGCCCCTGCCGGACCATCTGTGAGCTTCCACCCAGGAATGGCTTCACAGGGTTTAAACCCAGCATTAGGGCAGGCCTTGACAGCATTAATTGCCACTCAGGGAGCTGGGTTGGGGATTGGTAATCTGCTTGGAGGGATAGGTGGTGCACCAGTAAACCTGGGAGGGTCACCGGTTGGATATGGGAATCAGGCTGGCATGCACGGTGGATACCCCAACCCCCAGATGAACCCTCATATGGGGCAGACCAGTTCTGGCAGATCTCAACAGGGCAATGCTCCTTATATGGGGCATTAGGTGAGTCTATTAGGTGCTATTTTATGTTTAAATTTAAATTTAGTTTTTTTTTAATAATTGAATTCAATTTAAAGGTTTTAGACAGAATGAAGTTGATGAACGTCAAAAGAACTGTATTGTTTGTCACAAAAAACTATAATTTTTTAGTGCTAACCTTCTATCACCACCTGGGAACCCGGAGTTGGAGTGGAGCAGAGTGGGATAGTTTCCTTTTCTGGGTTTGCTTCTTAGCCAAACTAAACTCAAGTGCAGGAAAATAAGAAAACACAAAACACAGAGGGTTTGTGGGATGGGAATGATTTAGGTCAAAGGAAAACTGGAGGTTGAAAACAAAATATGGAAGGAAATTAAACCTATTTAAATTTAAATGCTTCTGAGAACTTTCTTTTATTCTCCTTTTTTTTTTCCCATTCTGTTTAGACTATTTATATTCCTCTCTCTCTCTCTCTTTGGGGCTGGGTGCTAGTTGTCTCTCTGGATGATTTGAATGAAGTCTATGCAATTGAAAGTAGGAAACCTCGATGCTGTGTGCCATAAATGCTAATGTTCATTTAGAAAACAAATTCTAAATCTTGGTGAGACTCTTTCTGGCTCCTGTTGCATGATCTTTTAGCATTTTTGTTTGCATAACTTGCTGAAGGTTTTCATTGTGATTTTTTGGATGACTAACTGAAGGTTCCAGTACTGCACGATCAAGCATCTTATGTTGAATTATGTTATGAGTTGACAATGTTGTGGTGTATCATTATTCATATATTGAATGTTAGATTATGAAGATAGTAATTTTCTTTAGGTTTGTTTTATGGATGCTTCCTATTATGCTGTTTATAAAGGTGTGCTGTCGCTTCTAAGTTTGAGACCTCTGTCTTGCACATCAAATCCCATCTCATAGCCCAAAGACCTTTTAGGTGTTAAGTTAGATATTGGTGGTGAGTACTTGTTAAGAACTGAATGTGGTTTAACCTACATCTAGCAAGCTACTGGATTTCTATCAATTATCCATTGAAATAAACAAAGGTTACAATTGTCTGTTTGCGTGTTTCTCATATTGCACATGACCTTATAAATGGAAGAGTCTCTTTATACTTGGTCAGTAGGCCAAAAATCTACACGAGAAAATTTCTGGTCTTTCTATATAACTTTTTTGCCAGTTCTGTAGATGCATTTCTTCTGGGCATCAGTTAACAAACTCCGTTTGGCATCTTTAATGAGTAATGAATTTGATGCTTATGTAGAAATCTATCTTATCTTTACATTTGGGTACTCTTTGCATAGGGTTTATATGTGCATTGGGATTGCAATAGCATTGGCATGTTATGATTATATGTTAGTTGGTATTTTTGTTGATAGCGATACTCCTTGATATTACTCTATGCTATCCCATGAAGTAGTTTCCTTTATACTTCCCATTTTGGTTTTGACTAATATTTATATGTGGAACTAGAACAGGTTGTACATTTATTGTTGAAAGGTTGCTTATTGTTAGTGTTTGAAGGAAGCTAGTTTTATCACCCCTTCTAAAAATGCAGATTCTTTCCAAGAATGATGTTGTTATGCACTGAGGAATTTATTTTCCTGCCTTTTAATTGGCTGTCAAGTGTCAGTCGCATTATTATTGATCCCTTCTCTTAGTTTTTGATGATTTTGAAACAGTATATTCCATTTTGTCAACAACATTTCTCTGCTTGCTCCCTAATATTTTGCAACTTTCTTGTTTCTACTAGAGTTTCACTATAATGCTATTCATTATTTCTTTGTTTGATTTAAATGGCATCCCAACTGCATATAGTTTAGTTGCTTAAGATGTAAGTTAAACCCAAAAATTTCCCTTGAGTTGAGTGAGGTACAAATTTTCAGCTTTATCTCTTATATATGTTTTCTATAAACTTGTTTTCCTGAAATTAGCTATTTTCATGTTTTTATCTATTCATTGTGCAGATTTCTTCATAGATGCATCCATCATTTAGTTTTCAGCTCTGGTGATTCTTCTGAAGTTCCAGGCACTCTTGCAAATGAAGTCTTAAATTTGGAATTAAAACTTACTGTTTTGCCTATTTACAGACCAGAATCTCAAACTTCTATTTGTTTGTATTCGAGTTTTTTTTTTTTTTTTTTAACATCTTCACATGTTTTTTAAAACAATGGAGTACTGTTTGAATATTTTATCTCTGGAACACGTTGAGGAGCAAGTAGAATTTCCAGGACAAGAACAGTATGTCTATGTTGGATTTCATGTCTGCAAGCAACATTTTTTTCCTTCCTTTCCCTTGGATTATTTCTGCATTCCTTTCTTTGTTCTGTGTTCCTCATGGTGTTCAGCATTCACTTAACTAATTATTGGGATGGTATTGAGCATTCATTTCACTAATTATGTGGGATGAATTTTTCATGGAATTGATGTTTTCTTGGCTTGTTGTGACTATCTTATGAATTTGTTGGAATTTTGTTTTCACTAATCTGATTTATCATATAAATAGAATTTTAGTAGTTTTATCTGAGTGGTTTGAATTATCTCATTGACATTTAATTACTGCCACTAAATTTCTTTGTTCGGTTTTTTTTATATTCGGAATATATGTGGCTCAGCTGTTGCATTTACTTTTAGTAAAACAATACATTTCTATGCTTTAGCCAAATGTGGCTTTTCAAGAGTGCTTTCAGTTGCATTTTTCCATTTTTACCTTTGTTTCCAAGAATCCTAATGTTGGTAACAGTTGCATTTCCAGGACAAACCGACTGCTCTACAAGGCAAAGCAGCTAAGACTTGTAGCCTAACAATTAACATGAATTCTGGGTTTTTTGTTTTGCAAAATGTATAATTTATAAATTTTTTTTATTAGAGAACAAATGAAATAACAAGAAAGTTTTTGTAAAATTTAGTTTGAATAAAAAAGAAAAATAAATGCAATAAGAAATTAATTTTTAGTTTTGACTCCATTTAACATTGTTGCTCGTTAATACTGTGTTTTTTCTTCTAACTAAGCGCTACATTTTTTTAAAAAAAAATTTGCTTCTAAGATAGCAAAATGCCAAAAATAAATTAAAAAGTTAATGTAACAGAAACTGAGCTTAGATTTTCTCTTCTTCCAGTTTAAATTAGGTTACTTCTTTTGCCAGCTCCAAAGTACTTTAGCCCGTTTTATTTGTGGTTGAAGAGATTTTTCTGTAAAGAACTCAGCAAGGTTGAGAGTTTGATCTTCCTTTATATTGATATTTCTGACATTAAGGTTTGAAGTGTTTTCGTCTTGAAAATGTCACTGCTTTGAAATGCTTCATTTAACAAGGCAAGGATCCCTGAGATTGGCCTGTCTGCCTTTGGTGTCACCAGTATGCTGCATTATTTCATTTCTTCCCCCAAGGTAAGAAGCTAGTCATATGGCTGGTTGTCCCAATTGGTTCTCAACTATGTCTGGTTTGTAATTGTGAATGAGTGCCTTGTTCTGGTTTTTTTTTTTCCCCCCCTCTGTAGATGAGGGAAAGCTATTGAATGTAGCTGTTGTACTGAGAACATCTTTCTGGATGTCACCAAATCGGAGTTATCTAGGATTGTTATCCCGTGTAGAAAGGTAATATTGGAAGTATTAGAACATCAAATTGGCTTTCATCTTGTTTCTTGACGTATTCAGTTAGTCCTTTTAGAACCTTATACAGTTGAAAAGCTTTTGTTTTTGTCATTTTGGCTCATTATTCTGTTCATGATTTCATCTTGGTCGTTGGAGCTATGATCTCCTTCCATATTAAGCATCAAGCTTTTTTTTTTTTTTGGGGTCGATGGAGCTGCAATCTCCTTCCATATCAAGCATCAAGTTTCATTTTTTTTTTTTTTTTTTTTTTTGCTGTCTGCATTATAGATTTTTGGCAACACAACAGTTGATAGTCAAACGTTTGAGAATACATACGAAAATTGTGAAAAGGGTGTAAATTCATTGAAGGTTACGCTGCAGCATGGCAGGATGGCTTGCTTTTCTAATTAACCTGATATCAGTTACAATAAAGTTGTTGCATTATTACGAGAATGTCCCTACCATGTGAATTGCTATTCACTCACTGGTTCTCCTTTTGAGAACGAGCTGAGGTCCTTCCAAAACGGCTGCCACAGCATGGGTACTTCTGACTATTGATCATTGGCTGAATGCATCTGCAGAGTCAAATGTGCAATTTGATCATTGAAAGTTCATTTTTGTTCGATGTGGCCATGAAAATATTTAAGAACATAAAATAATATGCATAGTCTTACTGCCCAGGAAACTTACTACTATTTTACTTAATGTTATCTAATTTTTGAGTTCCTCAAGTCTTATTAGTTAAAATTTGTAGTAAAATTTCAACCAGGGTACATTATTATTAATATCTGTAGGTTTTTCTTAATTTACTAGGTTCAATTATATTATTAACTGTTGTAAATTATTATTAGTCTCTTTTTTATTTAAATATTATATCCTTAAGGGTTGTTTAGGTAAATAATACAGTACTATTAGGATCTGATTGATTTTTTCCCTTGACAGGAGAAAAAAGAGTGTCTAACGGCTATGTTTTCTCCAGAAAAAGTGGAAGAAAATAGTTGGTCTAACACAATCTTTCGCATTTGCCATCTCTTGTTGTACGTTTCTTCTTTTTTTTTTTTTTCTCCCCCATAGCCCCAAAATGATCATTGACGCAAATATGAAAATCTCAGCATTATTTGCACTGAAATGAAATTCAACTTCAAACCAACTAACGCATCATCATTCATTATTTATATTTAATTGTATCAAGTTCGGTATTTATTTTTTTATCTTTTATAATTATATACAAAATTTAAAGCAATTAAATATGATTTTAAATAAATGTTTTTATCATCAAGATTGAAGCAATTAAATACGACTTTAAATAAATATTTTTATCATTAAGATTGTGATTAACTGTTTTAAAATCTAAACATGATTATAGAAAAAAGAAAAAAATAAATATAAAATTTGATATGATTAAATACAAAAATGAGATATAATAAAATTATAATTTACAACAAGAAAAAAAAAAGATTAAACATGGCTTTAAACCCATCACCAGTGATACTAAATATTTTCCAAAAAAAAAAAATTAGCGAGCAGGTAAGTTAACAAAATATTTAAATCTAGGAAAGAGAAATGTTTTGTGCTAAAAGGAATGCTTAAATATTAAATTTAATAAATAGGAATACGCTTGTACTAATCGGAAAGAGGAAAAAAAAAATACTAAAGGAGATCCTTGACATTTGACTTTTTTTTTTTAACTTTTTTAGCACAAAATCAATGTTTTTAAAATTTGATTGGTATCAATCAATTAATTAATTTATAGTTTTAACACATCCGATCGATTCAATTGATTTAATTTAATTAATTTAAATTTTAAAAATATTATTAAAATATCTCTAAAAATTCTGAAAAATATAAAAATATATATAAATATAATTATAATAATTAAAAATAAAAAATAATGCTAAAAATCAATTAGGGTCAAATTAAATCAGACATTGATCTAATTCTTAATTTTACTGATGTAATCGGCCGATCCAATCCAGTTTTCAAAATATTGCACAACTCTATTTGCTAAATATTTTGTTTACCATCATATTCCCCAATTAATTTTTTTTCCCTCATTTTACAAATTGTCTCATTAACTAATAGCATATATATATATATATGTGTGTGTTTATGCGCACGCGTGCGAGCTCGTGCGTGCGTGTGTGTGTGTGTGTGTTGGGGGGGGGGAAGATACATGTGATTGATTTCAGGTATCTCTTGTGAGCTTTGCATCAGTGACAATACTTTACACGGCTCTGGCATTTGTGGGTGCAAAACTGTTTGGCCCCTGAGATTAGTTCTCAGATTACCCTCAGCATGCCTCCACATCTTATCTTCACCAAGATTGCACTATGGGCTACTGGCCTAACACCCATGACAAAATATTCCCTCGAATTTGCCCCATTTGCTATCCAGCTGAATCATAGCCTTCCTAATTCTCTGAGTCCCAGGATGAAGGTAAGAATTCGAGCAACTGCGGGTTCACTTGTACTACTTGTGATACCAGCCCTAGCACTTTCTGTGCCATATTTCGAGCATGTTCTTGGACTCCATGGCTCTCCAGTGAGTGTCAGTATTTGCATAGTTTTACCTTGTGCATTTTACACTAAGATTTCTTGGCCTCACACATCTAAAACTGTTCTAATTATTAACATTGCCCTCATCGCGTTTTGCTCTCTTCTTGGTGTAGTTAGCACCATATCCACTTCAAGGTTGCTGATAACCAATCTTCTAAGAGCTCATTCAACCTGAAGAATCCATATATATGTAAAAGATAATGGTTTCTCATATATATATATATATATAAATATTTCATGTTGTAGAATGATGCTTAATAACAATGAAGTTTCTTTATTGATATATGAACAATTTTCCTTTTTTGAGGTGTGTGTGTGCGCGCATGTCTTTTTTTTTTTTTTTAATTATTTATTTGATTTTACAAATCTCAATTCATATTTCTAATACATTTATGTAAAACAAAAAAAGATTTCTGATATTGCTTGCACACAATTATATATATATTTAAGACTATCTATAAGTGGATGTAAAGTTATCAGTTTAATATTTAAAAAAAACAAAAATATATTTAATTTATGGAATGATCCTCAATGTTGAGATTCTTTAATTGTATATATGAAACCTTATTGTTCCAAATTGTTGATCATGCTCAAATGTACGAGAATCTATGAATAATTTGCTTGTAATTTATATGCTACAAAGCTACTTTAGTATCCTCCTCTTCTACGGTTCGAGGGTTCTTTATTTCAATTAATTATTGACAGAGTTGATTAAGGAGTAAGAAAAAGTTAAAATGAAAATAGTGATTAATTAATAAATCTTGTTTGTGAGTTTCTTTATAACGTAGGTAAGAGTTATGGAGATTAAATATTTACATTCATTAATCTTCAAATATTTATATTTGTTAAACTCTAATCAAGATTAAAGTATGAAATAAAAAAAATTGTAATAAATTTATATCCATAAATTTTCTATTTTTTAAAAATATCTAAATAAATAAAATTAATCAACCTTTATTTATATTTTATTTAATACATTTTTCATCACTCTTGTTAATTTTATAAGAGCAGTGAATGAGTCATATCAACCAAAAAAAAACTTGCAATTAAACTCAATATAGAGATAGTTTGAGAAATAAAGGATTACCCATAAAAGTTGTTGCTACTAAAAGAAAACAATTGCTATAATCTTAAAGCAACAAAAATTAAAGATGATGTGAGCTGCCTATAAATAGTGGTTTAAATTTTATGCGACAATATAAGATTGCTACCAAAAAATGATCATAAGTAGTTGATATTGTAAGACTTACTGCAATAGTCAGCTCATATGATTTGGGTTGAGTAAACGTGTTTGGTTCAGGTGTTTTAGTTGAATTCCTGCAAGACAACTTCAATATTTAAATTATTAATGTGTTATAAAGAGAGAGCGAATGTAATCATTTGAAAGATACTTAGGGATGTTTTTTATATTGTGGTTAGGGATACAAGTTTTCTTATTCGATTAGGACTTTCATTTTTTCTTATTTAGTGATTATTTTCTGATGAAATTATGTTCTTTAATAAGAGATAACTTAATAATAAAAAATAATATTCCTATTTAGGATGAGTTGCAAGTCGATCTTACTTAAAATGGGTCGAGCTACGCTAGTTGGTGGTATTGCAGGCTTTTGGGCAGGTTGAGTTGCATTGATTTAAAGGTTAAACTAAATTTCGCGTGTAGATGTGTCTAACTCATGCTTACTTTGATAGTATCAATAAACAATAAAATTTATTGCACTAATTTGTGTAGCTAAAAAATGATCATCAATTGCAACTATTTTTGTTGTTAAAAATGATATACCACGGTGATATTTGTTATTGCCAAAAGGAAAATTATTAGTAACCACTATCCCATACTCCCAAAAGTTGAATCATAGTCACAACTCAAGTTATTTACTATAGACTCTCCTATCATATTTAACTAAGTCATTTTTTAATATTATATAATTTAGTTTTTATATTTATTTCCGTTGTACTATTAGATCATTTTATTAATTTTTTATTAAAAATCTTAGTATTTTTACGACAATTCTTGTGATTTGTCGTATTTAAATAAATTATCTCTTATTTTTAATATTAAATAAAATAATTCCTCTCACTTAATCTATTATATCATTTAAGTTCTAAAATTATTTTTCATTTTTACATTTTTTATAAAGATTCTTGAAAAAGTCTATAATACTTTCAGTATTATATTAAATTTTTATATTTTATCATCCTAATCATCTCATCAATTTTGTTAATTTTTTTAGTTTTGAAATAATAAGAAAAGATTTAAATATAATTAACTACAATCTTTATTAAACACAAACTAAAATTATAATCAAAATCATAAAAAAAAAGAGTGAAAAAATATGAATTTTTAAGGTGTTTATAACCGAAAGAGGATGCATAATTTTTTTTTTCTTTTAGTAAGCGTATTATGTGTAGATGAAAATGATGATATTTTTATCTATACAAAAATAATTTATTCACTTTTAATTAATTTTTATTTATTGATTTTACTATAATTTTATGATGTGTTTAATTGTGATTATACTTAATTTATTTAAGTTTTTTTGTTATTTGAAATCTAAAAAAAAAAATAATAAAGTTGGTAAAATAATAAAAAAGTGAAACCTCAAAATTTAATATAATACTGAGGATATAAGAGACTTTCCAAATAATTTTAATAAAAAATAATTTAAAAACTTAATAGTGTAATAAATAAAATGATAATGATTATTTTATATGATAGTGAAAAATAAACAACGATTTAGTTAAATATAGTAAATTAAGTGAAATTATAGTGAAAATTTTCAAAATTTTTAATAAAAAGTTAATTAAATAATTTAATAGTATAATAGACATAAATGCAAAAATTTAAATCATATAATATTAATATATAGGCTGATAACTTAATAAAGTGCAACACATTATAGGAAGTTTATAGTAATTAACCCTGGCAACATGTATCAACTTGTAGCTTTTACGCTCTGGGCCCTCAAATATAACATGGTTATGGAGCAATGAGAATAGATTTTTCAACGTAAGATTAATATATATATATATATATATATATATATATATATATATATATATATATATATATATATATAACACTAGAAGCAGTAGCACAAACTTTATTCTGCAAAAACTTTTCAAAATCTTTAATTTGTTATTGAATAGAGAGTTGTTGAAGTTAGATCATTAATTCTAAAAATCTGAATTTTTGATAAAAAAATTATTTACTTATTCTTTTGCTTAATAAAATCAATATTTTGATAAATTGAAAATTCTTATAAAATAACTTTTTCAAGTTGACTGAAGAAACATATCTAAAATAAATTTCTGTTTCCAAAATTTCATTTATACTACCATTTTCATTAAAAAAATAAATCAAAATAATAAAAAAATTTTTCTAAAATAACGTTAGTAATCATATTTTTAGCAAGTACGAAAACAAGAGTGAAAAATTTGTAATTAATAGTTAATCTACTATTATTAGTAGTATTGTTACTTCTTTTCAAGAATCTAAACAAAAAAAATTATCCCATAGCCATTGTCAAATCTCATTTTTCTTCTAAGACGATTTTCTTCTATAAAACATCTTATCAGCAATTAAAATACATATATATATATATATATATATATAAAGAGAGAGTTACAATTCAATTTGATTCAATTTTTTCAAATCAGGACAGTTATAATATAGTTCAGTTCGATTTCTCTTCTTATTTTTATTCTCTTTACTCTTTTTAATTAAAAGATTATTTTTGATCATTCTATTTTCATTAACATGAGTTGTTTTTTTTTTTTTCTCTTTCCTACTTATCATTGTCACTTCTTTCTTGTTGGGATGATTGTAAATGATATTATTGCTCGTGTTCATTGCGGCCATAACTCTTAATCTATCATTAACAGTAATCAATATGGGAGATAAGTTTTTATTTTTTCAAAAATATAAAATTTTTAGAAATTTATATTAGTCTGTTATGATTATTGTATTTTGATTTATTTTAATTAAAAAATTATGGTAATTTTAGAATTAAATTTTGTGAAAATTTAATTTTGAGATTAATAATTTATTAATTTTTTAGACTTTATAATTAATAATTTAAGATCAATTCATTTTATTTTTAAAATTAATTTTATAATTATATTATTAACTTTATATTTGTGGATAATTTTCATGCAATTTTACAAATGCACGTTTAGTTGTATGAAATTTTTGATTAATTGGGTTGCAGTTTGAAATTCAGACTGTAAATAATATTTTAAAGTATCCAATTCTTTAATTCTCATTTAGTATTTTAGTGTGTTGATGTTGCAAAACCGAACTAAAATAATCAAACTGAATTTTTTTATTAGATTTTGATTCAATTTGATAAATAATTTAATTCAATTTAATTAATT
The DNA here is from genome assembly GCA_949677035.1 of Omphalea diandra. NCBI lineage: Eukaryota > Viridiplantae > Streptophyta > Magnoliopsida > Malpighiales > Euphorbiaceae > Omphalea > Omphalea diandra. Next base: position 49,104 of record CATIWR010205874.1, on the reverse strand, counting down.
TTTAAAAATATTTCAATTTATTCGAGTTTACCTTATTTAGTTTGATATGAGCTGAATTAATCGAATATTCACCCTTAATTACTATAAAAAAAAACTCAAGATTTTACCTAAATAATAAGGACGATTGTGTTTAAAATCCTTGCTAAACTATAGTTCTTATAGATAATAAGGACGATTGTTTTAAAATCTTTGCTAAATTACAGTTCTTATCTTTTCATAGTATTAGACAATTACCTTAAATTATTTTCTTTTAAACTATAAATTTTATAGGATTTGTTGTCGTATTGTGAGGTGTAAAGTATGAACTTAAAATGTTTTGAAATCCATTTTTTGTAATCTATATAAATTGTAAGTAGTTTGAGTGCGAGAACATAGTTCAAAATAATTTAGACAGTATTGAATATCTAACCCTTTAATCTGCTACCATATTTAAATATATGAATAAAGTTTTAGAAAATTTGTTCTATTTCTCCCTCTACGTACTAACCCATTTATGTCACTGACCTTTGTAAAACTCAACCACAGAATGTCTTTAGAGAAGCATCTTAAGAGCACAGCACAATATCACCCATGACATTATTCCCCGCCCACTGTTCCACAAGCAGATCATATATATTGGTTCCTAATAATCTTTAGTTGAAATGAATATTGTAGGCGAACATAAATCATCTGGAAAAAAAAGCACAAAGCGGCGGTCAACTAAGCCAACTGTCTAGATTGCCCCACTAGAGACTGACCCTCTGTTTGAAAAAAAAAGGATCGTAAAGAAAATAAGAAAATTAAGAAAAAATAAAAAGAATTGCAATTTTTTTATTTAAAAAAATAATAACAAATTCTTATTTTTTTAAAATAGAAAAAAATTACAATAATTAAAGAAAATTTGTTAAATTTATATTTTTATCTTTTATATTTCTTTATTAAATAAAAATAATTTTATTTTTTTATTTTTTTCTTTATTCAGATATAAAAAATAAATAAAGGTAAATAAATATTTTTTATTTTTTATTTAAATATAAAATGAGAAAATAAATATTTTTCTTTTTTTCTAAACAATTATCCAAACAATGGGTGAAGCGCACTGTTTCAGCAGAAGCAACGTAGAGAAAACGGCTGAACTCACCGTTTGATTCGGTTACTAGTTAGACCAAACAAATCCTGTCACGCACACTTGGGACCCACACAATGAGTAGTAAATTATCTGGACACTATCCAACCCACGTCTTTTCGGATGCTGACTCGCGCGGCTAGAAATGCACATTGTTCCATTAATTAAAATATAAATATTAATTTAAAATTTTAATAAAAAAATATACCTATAAAATAAAAAATATTATGTGAAAGATTAATTATTTATCAATTAATTAAGAATATATATATATATATATATATTACATAATATAACAATATATATATATATATAAATATATATTTGATCAATTGATCAATAATTTTAGTATAAAATAAAAAAATACTTTTTAAAAATAAAAATAACTATAACTAATTAAGTTTTTTAAATTGATTTCATTTAAATTTTTTCACTGGTTCGGTTTTTTTTTTTTTCTCTCACTGTGCCTGCAGTCTGTGCGTTGCTCACTGGGGCCCCACACCATGAACAAATTATATAAACGCTACCAAGAACATCCAAACCACGTCGTTTTGGATGCTGATCTTCCCAGTCTGCCAAATCCAAAGGAGCAAGGAGAGACCGCACTCTTAGAAGAAACGGGCGAAATTACGAAAGAAGGCACCACATCACTTGGATCGCTGTTCAGTGTTAATCATACCCTACTCATTCTCCCCCGTAGAATACTATATTTAATATTATATTACTTTATTTTATTTTAAATAAATTTTAATATAATATATATTTAAAAATGCATAATAAATTTCAATATTTGATAATTCAACACGTGTAGCAAGCATAATCGGATGATTAAACTGTATTATATTAGAAGTGAGATCCTCGAGTTTAATTTCCTTCTTTTATCTTTGTGATGGAAATTATTAGAAAAAAAAATTATTATCTCTATCGTAAAATCCATAAAACTATTCAACCTATCAATTGTCTTATTAGATCAAAAAAATATTTCCTAATTCATTAACTAAAAAATTAATGATATTAAACAGTGTTTAAACGTATATAGCTATTGATACTCATTTTATATGCAAGCAAAAGAGATTAATTTCAATTATGGACATTCCATTTATTTATTTTATTTTATTAAATTTATTTATTTATTATTTCAAAATTATTATATTTTATTTTAAATGATTTTATTCTTTTTATTTTTAAAATTCATAATAATTAATTTTTGAAATAAAAATATTAAAATAATTTGAAAAATCATATATATATTTCTTAATTTTATCTTAAATTTTTGTAAATAAGAAAATTAAGATATAATTAAAAAATAGTCTAATTTTTAAAATTTTTTAATAATTTGTTTGATTTTTAAGCTTTTTAAAAATTTAAAATAAAGATCACTAAGTAAAATAGAATCTTAAAATAATATGTCAAAATTTAAATTGAGAACAATTTTAGATTTCAAAAGATCTAAGAACTTGCTATATTATTTTTTACTAAATTGTGAAATAAATTTAAAAACTAATATTTTTTTAAAAAAAATATAATCATAAGTTAAAAATGGACGAACGCCACCAGCAAAACCAACCCTGGCCAGAGCGAAGTATAATTGCAGGTTGGGTTATTTCTGTCTGTTTGGTGTGAGACGGGCAGTCTGACGCCAGTAGTTTGCCAAATTGTATTTTTATATCTGTATCCCTCCCCTCCCCCGCAGTCGCGAAGAAAGGTCACAACAACGATGGGAAGAAAATGCGAGTACGGAGCGGTGTGGGTCCCTAGTAATCCCCTACTCTGGGGATGGTAGAAAAGTCTTTGCAGGGCAGTTGATTACTCATCTATGATTCTTATGATTCCTCTTCTTCTCGTTCAGCAAAATCAGCGCAAAAGATTGTAGATGATGATGGATGAGATGTTGTTCTCTGTTATCAGAAATTTTGCCATTTTGATCTTTTCACTCGCATTTATTTCGTCAACTATGGTCGTTATCTCTGCCAACCATGGCGTCTTCAGCGTCAAGTACAGATTCGCAGGGCGTGAACGCACTCTCACTGACCTAAAGGCATACGATGATCGTCGCCAGCTCCGTATTCTCGCCGGCGTTGATCTCCCTCTTGGCGGAAGCGGTCGTCCCGATGGTGTCGGGTTGGTCTCGTTACATGTTTGTTCATTGAATTTACTTGTTTAGGACTCCCAATGTTTGCTTCCTTTTTGTATTTTAACATGGAACTCGTAATATTTTACTTCTTTTTTTATTTGGCTGTGCTTTTAGGTCTATAACTAGCTGATACATCGTTTTCTTCCAACTGAAGAATTTCTGACGCTTCCGAATTATCACCTTGTGTTTTTCTACACACGCTTTTTGTTTTCAGTATTTCTGTTTGCATTTAAAAAATTCTACAGTCTACGAAATTGACAACGTCTGTTTAATTGGCATGGTTAATTGTAAAATTTTTGTAGGCTTTATTATGCTAAGATTGGAATTGGGACACCTACCAAGGACTACTATGTGCAAGTGGATACGGGAAGTGACATTATGTGGGTCAATTGCATTCAATGTACAGAGTGCCCAAGAACAAGCTCCCTTGGTGTAGGCCTCTATTTTGTCTTTGTTTTGTGTTTCTTCTTCATTTATGTACCATAACTAAATCACCCTTGTTTTCTTGATTATTTTATTTCTGTTTTCCTGATCAAGTGTTTTCTTCTACTAGATGGATCTCACACTATATGATATTAATGACTCAGTCACTGGGAAGTTGGTTCCTTGTGATCAGGAGTTTTGCTATGAGGTAAATGGCGGTCCATTATCAGGCTGTACAGCAAATATGTCTTGTCCTTATCTTGAGATATATGGAGATGGGAGCTCTACTGCAGGTTATTTTGTGAAGGATATTGTGCAATATGATAGGGTATCTGGTGATCTCGAAACTACGTCAGCAAATGGAAGTATTATATTCGGGTGAGCTTATTAAGTTCCTTAATAATGTGCCTGGTGTAGTGCACTATTTTATTGTATGTGAATATCTGAATTCATAAGAACTTATAAACCATTATGTTGTGAGTTAATTTGTGACATTAAAGCACTGCTAAGTGCTCGGTTTTAGTTTTGGTTAAACTTCATATTGATGTATTATTATTTTTTTTTTCAAGAAAGGGTTTGCTAGATAAGTGCTATGGTGCAACAGGGTTCACTAGTAAAGTGTGTCCTTAATCCAAAGTTCTTACACTGTCCTTGGTTCTGGTTTAGGTTGGTGCTGATTTTTTGAAGCTGCTTTTTCTTAGATAAACTCTACTGGGGCCTTTGCTGAAGTTTTAATGTGAGATTCTCTCTAGTTGTCATCCTTGTTGCTTCGAGTTTGCTATGCTATGCAAGTATAATGTGATATTATGGATATATCAGTACAACCGCACTTAAAATGTCAACCAAGATATGAATTCAAGCATTAATGGCTCTAGTTTATTTTAGGGGAATTCTTGCAAACAGGATTCATTTAGGACCATGACTAGGAATAATAAATGGGGTAAATTGTTGAAAATAAATATGATGGCGTTTCAGTTTCATCTGTTTCACTATCCTTCTTAAGCAGGAAGGGCAATACTCTGAACTTTCTTACTATTTACAATGTCAAAATGATCTTCTGAAAATTTAAAAATTCTGGCGTTCAAGTTTATTAAATCTAGTCTTGTCACTTCTCTGCATTCATGTTAAATCTCAAGTCTTAGAATTTTGTTCTAAAATAATTTAGTTATTCTTATGAGCTTGCAATTGTCACTCTAGGTTCTTCTATTTGGTGGAAAGTATGGTAATTTCTTCTGAGTTTTGTTTTATTCCTAGTGTATGTGCATGCATATAACTATATGCATGCATGAGTACCTGAGTATCTATGCATTCCTATATTTTTATGTCAATTCTATTTGTTTATATGCATATATGTAGAATTTGTGCATGCATAAATATACAGAACCACCTATGTAAATGTGCTTGTGCATATGCTTGTCTTAGTTTTTGGCATCTATCAATTTTGATGAGGTGAGTGCAATGTTTTCTCATAGATGTGGGGCCACGCAATCTGGGAATTTAGGCTCAAGCGAGGAAGAAGCTCTTGATGGCATACTTGGTTTTGGAAAATCAAATTCTTCAATGATTTCACAATTGGCCTCCACTGGAAAAGTGAAAAAGATATTTGCTCATTGCTTAGATGGTATAAATGGAGGTGGCATCTTTGCTATTGGGCATGTTGTGCAACCGACAGTTAACGTGACACCTTTGATAGCAAATGAGTATGTGATTGAATCTAATTGCTCACTCTTATGATTTCTTAGTTTTATTATACTAACTGAAGTGTATATTGCAAATAGTTTTCTAGCATACATGCATGGGTTGTAACTAATAGTGCCCTTAAGTGAATTGTCTTTATTAATGAAGGAGTAAACAGAGTGCTAATAGCTTGCTTCAAATTTTTAAGTCATTGTCAAAGAACGAGATGCTTTGTTAAAGATGAAGACACTTATATTGGTCTTAAGATCCTTTGCATAGATTGGTTAAATTTTGATGTTAACTCTTGGTGGATGCTCAATATGTTTCAATTTATATATTTCATTTTGCAAATGCATTTTGAAAGATAATGAGTTTCCTCGCAAATTGGTCTATAAACTACGATTTTGATGCAAGCATCTTTATTTTGATTAATTTTAGCAAGAATCTCCTTGATAATCCAACATGAGAAGTCAACGTGGTATAACTCTAAAAATGAGGTGTAGACCAAGAACCCAATTGAAAAACCCTTAATTTCTTTCTTTTCTCTACAAAAGTTTGACTCAAATTGAATTCCATATCTTATTTTTGGTGGATTGCTCACTGAAAGCAGGCGAGATTTATTGCAACAAAATTATAGTTTTGTGACAAATTGCAATAAATTCAAGTTTTTGTAACCAGAATGAAAATTAAAGCAAATTTGGGAGACCATTATCAACTAAACTAATCAAAACAGAAAAAAGGATAAAGAAGGGTGAGCATACTGAAGTTGTAGCAGATAAGAAAATAATAATAAAATTTAGAATGAGAGGAGAAGTACTGAAAAAGGATTTATTGGCCCTAGATGTTTTTGAATATGTAGCCCTAAATTGGGTATCATGGAGGAAAAGGATCCACATCATCAACTTTAACTAGTTCAAGATTAAGGTTTGGTCGAGTTGATGGAATCATATAACTTTTGCTACTATTGAAGAATCATTCTACTTAGAAGTTGAACTTTGTAATAAGTTATTTACATGTTTTTATCATTAGCATGTCCTACATGTGAAAGCCTGTTAAACTTAAGTATGGACGAATATAGGTATCTACATCTTATATTGAACTTTGCTTAATAAGATGGACAGTTAGGCTGTGAACTTCGTACCACTTGTTCAAAGAGGGTCCCTTACTATGATAAATACCCACTTAACCTAAAAATTCAAGAATGTGAACATTTCAGTCATTATATCTGTAGTACCATAACCATGTTGACAATTGATTTTGCCCCAAAATATTCGTCTTATACTACATGGGTACAAAAGGTTGACACTTCAAATCAGAATAAAATCTAAGAAAACTTTGGTAGAAAAAAAGTGAGCTTTGCACCAACACGTATGTGTATTGGATACTTGTACTGAAGCCAAGTAACATAGTTTATATTAATGCCAATTTTTTTGCATGTTGTGATTGAGAGAATTCCTATTGTCTATGTTTATCTTCTTGAGGTGTTTTTTTTTTTAAAATTATTTAATTATTTATATACTTTTTATAATTTTGGCTCTGGATATGCATTGACTACTTTTTTTTACTTAACCGTTCAAACTTATTGCTCATTTGTGGACTCATGCTATATCTTGTTATATGAAATTTACATATATGAAGCTGTATTACTTAATCGTTCAGTCTTATTGCTCCTTTATGGACTGATACTGTGCCTTATCAACTTGAATCTCGGTGCTAAAACTTTTAGGCCGCATTACAATGTCAATATGACAGCAGTTCAAGTTGGTGGTGATTTCCTACCCCTTCCAACATACGTGTTTGAGGCTGGAGATAGGAAGGGAGCGATAATAGATAGTGGTACGACCTTGGCCTATCTCCCAGAAATGATTTATGAGCCATTAGTAAGTAAGGTATACAGTAAAAAAATGTTTCTATCTGCTGGAGATTCTTACTATATATCACCCACTTATGTGTTTTATATCCTTATTAGATAATCTCTCAGCAACCTGATTTGAATGTTCAAACACTGCGTGATGAATATACCTGCTTTCAGTATTCTGGGAGGTGAGGAACATGTCATAATGCTATTGTTAACGGCTTTCATTTGTCTTAGCAATGCTTCTTTTACATTTAAAATTTGAAAATTGTTTTTATTTTAGCTTAACATTTTTGCATTTCAGATATGAATATCAAGTTTTAAATCTTGAAGATCTTATGTATTTCATGCAAATTAGATATAATGCAGTACTAATTTAGTAATGATTATCTTGTGCAAATCTATGTTATTTGTCTTTTAACTGTTGGAAGCTGTATTGATGCAAGATTTTCATTTTGGTCTTTTTTTTTTTTCACCTTGGTTTTTCAGTGGGTTTCCTGTAAAATGTCTGTCTGTTCAACTGTGGTAATTAATTACTTTATCATCTTACTTAATTGATATAATTGTAGGAAAATAGACAATGCAAATAATTGGTTACTCCAGCATGTAATATCACTGTAAATTTGAGAAAATCATCCCATGTTGATGATTTTATGTTAGTATAATTGCTGAAATTTAATTGATTTTTATTAATTTTACTCATTTTGAGCAAGCATTTAATAGTTTCAGACCAAATAGGTGGCTGAATAGATTTTTTCAATGATATGCCTATTAACTATTAGGCATCAGTTGACCGTCATTCACCTTTTGGTTTATTTGAATTCCTGTCTCATCTGCTGGTTAGTATATCATTTGTTGCAGATGCCATGTCATTCCCGTCATCAGTATTTTAGAATTTTGGTCCAATATACCAATATACTTTCCCTACCGTCAATATGCTATATCTTCCTCTCATTTCCCAGAATTTGTTCTGGGCATAAGGTTCAATGAGCATCTGCTTATATCTGTATATGTTGTGTTTCAATTGCAGTGTCGATGATGGATTTCCAAATATCACTTTTCATTTTGAAAACTCAGTTTTCTTGAAGGTTTATCCACATGAGTATCTGTTTCCTTTTGTAAGTATATTGAGTTGTAAAATTTGTAAATGATTTTATTTTTTATATTCTTTCTCTATGGTTCTTTTCAGTTGACCTTACTTCAGCAATCCATATGCTGTCTTTTAGAAGATTTTGTGTACCTAAATTTCAGTATTCTGGAGTCAGACATATCATCGGCATTGTTTTTCTCTGCATTCATACGAGATCAAAAGTTTGAGTTTAGCTTTTACTAGCTGTCTCAGAAAAATTTTGAATTGGATATTTCCTTGGTGGTTAATCTGAAATGTAGTGGAGCAATTATATTTCCATTTCAAATGCATTGCTATAAGATTTTTGACTGCTTTAATTCAGTTTATATCACTGGAGTTCGAGCTTGTACAAGGGTCTATGATGGGTATATGATTGAAAACATTAAGGCAAAATCAACTGTGTACAGTAAGATTTTTTTTTCCCTCTCATTATTTTTCTTATTTGATTTGGCCCTAAGTTTATCCTTTAAGGCTACTTTTGGCAATGGCACCCATTTCGATGCTTTGGCCAAAATGGTCAGTTTTCGGATTCAAGAAATTGAAATTGTTACTTCTGGCCAAAGTATTTTGCTCAAACAGCTACCCTAAAACAATTTTTGAGATGGTATGATTATCCATTAAGTGTTTTGAGAATGGGCTATCTTGCCAAATATTTGAAAATTTTAAGTTAATAAAGCTTCAACTTAAAAAGCATAAATTGCTTTCCTATAAAGTCATACTTTTTTTATAGATTCTTTCACTATTTTGTGTAAAAGATCAGTCGGCAATGAAATGGTATTGCATGATCGACTGCCTTAAAACTCTACAGAATGATTAGAAGATAATATAATTACTTTAGTTTGGTATGGCTTACATGTTTACATGAGATTTACTCAGAACTGAAGAGCTGCTAACCTCTATGAATGTAGAATTGATGCATTGCAATCCCTCTACCTTAATCTCTCTCTTTTATTGTAGAAAGATGAGAACTAGTAAGTTTTTGTGGAACGAGCATGCATAATAAGTTTAACTATCATTAAACCAAGCTGATAATTTATCTTCTCTGTTGCATTTTCTGTTGTTGGGAGTCAGAAATCTGAAATTGTTAATTATTGATTAGCAGAAATCAGTTTAAATTAACCAAAAAAAAAAAAAACTGAGCTGACACATCAGTTTTCCAGTTTGGTTTTTAATCTATATAATTTTCAGTTATTTCTATTTGGCTCAGTTTTAATATTTTAAAGAAAAAACTTAATAATTGGAGTGAACCTATTATAACACTGCCATTTACTTTGATTACCACATACAGACACTTCCTCTCTGTCACATGGCACTCGTCATTTATTATGTTGCCTCCACCCCATGTTCTCAGACACTCGCTTGTTTTGGATGGGAGTGGGATGGATTTTTCACTTACTACTAATTTTTATCTCATAGCGTTAAGGTTGAGACATGAAAATTTCCTGTTTATTTATTATCACAAAATATCCAAAAAAAAAAAAAAAACAGAAGAATCAAACCAGACCAATTTGGTGGTTTGATTTGATTTGGTTCTCCTTTGTAAATCAGTTCAGTTTGGTTCTATAATTTAGGAACTTTGGTTGTTTTAGTTTTAGTTAAACTAGACAAAACCTAACTGAAAGGACAGATGCACTCCTATTTTTTTTAGTTAGATTTTTCTTGGGAATTTATTTTTAGATGACATGTTCATGGATTAGATTTTTTAAAAAGAATAATGGGTTAAGGAATGAAATTGAGAGTCTACATATACTTGGGAAAACACATGGTCTTAGTCTGCAAAAGACTAATATGAGAGGTTAGAATGATTTTTAAATATATCAAGAGAGGACTATGTTATAATGTTGTCATAATTTTTGTGGGTTTAAGCTGCTGAAACAAACATCTTCATTACTTTCTATGGTGAGAATGAAAGAAGTGTTGCTGTCCACCTGCCCTGATTCATTTGGAAGGGTTTGATGCTGGATAGAGTCCTAGAGGATCCTTGGGTGATCGAAATTAGGATTGTGGTTAGAAATTTGGGATGTTAGAAACTTAGAATTAGTGAACTAAAGATAGATTTCGGGGATTTGAGGGTTCAGTTTTAGGCACGTGGTAGAGCTTTTCAAATTCAGGTCTGGGTTAGTTTCTATCAAGAGGAGACCCTGATCTGAATTTGATCAGCACAAATAATATATAAGCGGACCTGATTAGGTAGTATCCAAAGCTAAGCTGAATGGATTGGGATCAGTTTCAGTTCAGTGGTGTCCAATTATCAAGTGAAAATAGTAAAAATTGGAAGTTTTTAATTACAGATCTGTAATTATCTTCATGAAGTTTGATATAGCAAGTATATCCAACATAAGTTTTAGATTTGTTTCAGATTCAAATAGAAATTGAAAACAAATTATATGAACATAAATAGGATTCCAAAGACAATAAGTTAAAGCATTAAGACACCCATTTCAGAGAAGATAGAAGCACTAAAATTCACCTGTTTAAAAAATAGTTAAAAACCCACAAACCAAAATTTAAAACAAGTTTCAGAATTGAACAAGAAGAAAATGAAAAATATTAAAAAGAAATAGAACTCCTTGGCCATAATTTCTCTCTAGAAACAAGGATAAACTAGTGAGATAAACCTATCTCAGATTGAAAAATTTTGAATCTGAATTCTTTGGGAGATTTGTGGTTTTTGGATAATTATACACTAAACAAATAATGAGATACTGAATCAAAAGTGTGAAACAAAGAAATCAATAGAAAGTATTGCAAATGAGATCTATGGTGAGTTTTTTGACTAACGTTGGGTGGGTCTGTGAGAGAAGAGAGGTTGCTTAAGAGTCCAAGTCAAACTTAAGGTTCGCAATTGTGAACTCAGTTCTGAAGTGGTAAATATACATAGATATGAAAAAATGATATCTGGAAAACATTTTTACCAGTTTAATTTTTGTATGCTATCATGCTCTAGTGGAAGGCATTGGATAATTAATTCTCAACAATTAGGGCTTAGAATAGAGTTGATTGTGGCTGGAGCAAACAAATGATAATAGGCTTAAAGAAAAATCGCTTGAATAAAGTTCTAAAAACAAGTAATAATAATTGTTTTGTATGGCATTAGCCTTATCTATAGGCTGAAATCCTTCTAGAATAGGGATAGAACACTTATTAGAGCAGGTTTGGAATAGAAAATGCTAATAGAATCAAGGCTTAACTATCAAATCTTACTAGAAACAGGGCTTGACTTATTCTAACCAAAGTAAGACTAGCATAATTAATTAAAACATTAAATAACCTAACTTACAAAATTGCTTCATTAATGTGAATAGTAACCTTCTACAGTAACATGAATGGTAGCAACAACAAATACAAACTTTTTTTCCTGCATCCATTTCCCTAAGGGTGGAGATAACTCAACTCTGATGAGTTAACTTGGATATATTGGTCATCAAAGGATTAATTGATCTCAACTCTCCTTTGAAAATCCAAGTTCCCATTGTATGTGGTTTGGCTAACCACTTGGTGAAAAGTTTTTGATGTGAACTCCCTTTTTGTGAATGAACTGTCTCCATTTCAAGAATTTCTTCAACCATCTCACTAGTCTTCTTTAGTAGCTTGTCAACCCAATTCATAGGCATGGGCACTTCCTGAAAATAAATTAGATCCATAACATGTAATGTAGGAAAGCCAGCTATGCTAGCATTAAAATAGGAAGAGTTTAGAGCAATGGTTAGACTAAATAACATTATGAGCCATTCAATTGCTCCTTTGTCTTTTGGGACATGTAAAGGTGGCACTATACAGAATTTTGCTCATTCATTCCATCCCTCCATTTAATAGATTTACTACTTGATGATGCATCTCAGTTTGATGAGCTAGCGGCATCCAATAATTGACTTGGTTCAGTAAGATTGCACTAGGGACAACATCAATTATATATGGAACATCTCCCACATACAACAAACCTTTTGGCAAGTCATCACTCACAATGTCCATAAGCAAACATTTTCTTTTTGGACTTTGTTTTCTCATCCCAATCTTCGTGTTCAACTTTAGGAGCAATACAAACTTATTTAGCAACCCATTCTTCTTGTATAGGAATTCATCAATTTCTTCCTCTCCCTCATCATAATACTCATCATATATTGGCTTCATAATGTTTCCCGTATGTCTTCTATAACCAATGTCAACTCATGAAATTCAGGAATTTGAATAAAAAGTTTCTGAATTAAAACTAGGTTCTCTAACCAACCGTTCTTCTTTCAATCTGCCTTTTACTGGCTGTTGCCTCTACCTCATCCAGCCATAGTCTCCCAGCTGAAAAATCCTTGTAGGAATGCAGAATCTTTCGCTCTGATACCACTTGATGTAGCAGAAGGATACTATTGGGCAATTAGTTCTCATCAATTAGGCTTAGAATAGAGTTGTGTTTGAAACAAAGAAAAGATAACAGGTTTGAAGAAAAACCTCTTGAATATAATTCTCAATACAAAAAATAATAATTGTTTTGTCTAACATCAGCCCGATTTATATGCTAATATCCTTCTAGAACAAGGATGGAACATATATTCCAATTAAAATGAGGATTTGAATAGAAAATTCTTACACAATCAAGTTTTAACTGTCAAATCCTAGTAGAAATAGGGCTTGACTTATTCTAACTAAAGTAAGACTAATTAAAACATAAAATAACCTAACATAGAAAATTGCGACAGTTCTGTTTATAGTAACCTGCTGTAATAACGAGAATAATAGCTACAGAAAACTCAAACCTTTTATCCTGCATCAAATTAACTGCTTAACCTTAACCCAACAGAACCAATAAGTTATATTCCAGTAACCTGAATTTTCATTTTAGCTTGGTCTGGTGAGGTTGTTGAGTAAAAGTGATTTCTGAAACAGTCGTAGTATGTGGAGGAACTGTGGTTGGATTGGGCATTTTGAGGATTCAGGTTCTAGATCTTAGATTCTGGAGTTATATTATATTTGAGCCTTAAGAGATTACATTTGTCAAGTTTCATGCGTGTTTCACAAATAATGCCTTTTTGTTTCTTCCCACATGCATACATTCTAATGGTGACGTTCATATGTAATTTGGATTAACCCACTGATTGCATAAATTGTATTTGCAAGTCAATTGATGTGAATGAGCTGATTTACATTTGGACTTTTTCAGGAAGGTTTGTGGTGTATTGGATGGCAAAACAGTGGAACGCAATCAACAGATAGAAGGAACATGACTCTTTTAGGAGGTATAAGCAAAAATTTGTACATGCTGATGTCATTCTTATTTGAGATGTGTTGGGATCATTCACTTATTCTCATGTAGAATTGTCTTTATTCTGCTCAACTTCAAATTTGTCCCCATTGTGTTCATTTAGATTATACTCCTATTGCATCTAGCCTTTATTTTGAACCAGTCAAACAAATCTATTTCATATTAGCCTATCGGCTGTTAGTTTTGCTCTGACTAATTTTATTCTACAATATGTGATGTTGACATTCTAGCCTGCTCTGAATCTTCGTTTTGCCTTGTTATTTGTTCTATATTGAAATAATGAAAAAATAAAAGACCAAAAAAGAGGGAAAAAAGAAAGCTTATAAATTTTGAAAGTTGGATTTACCATGTTATCTGATTGATTTGCCAGTTCTATTGGACAAATTGCTCTTTTAGTAAAGGATATCGTATGATGAACGAAAAAAGTATGTTTTGTGGAATTCTTTAATCCTTATCCTGCATCTGTTTTCCTATGCAGATTTAGTACTCTCAAATAAGCTTGTTTTGTATGATCTCGAACGCCAGGCCATTGGATGGACTGAGTACAATTGTGAGTGTAAAAGTTATTTTTTACCTGTTCTTTTTAACGCCTTTGTTTGCTATTTTACATTCTTTTGGAGCAATGAGCGCCGGCATTAGAATATGATTAGATGACTTCTGGTACCTTTTTGTGGTATTTTAGGCATACCTTAATGTTTTCCAATTGTGGGAAGGAAAATTGAAGGATGCTAAAAGTACTGCGATTTACATGTGGACCACTTCCTGTTACCATCAAGACAGAAAAGTGACCCCCACTCTCTAGTCCTTATTGATTGTCTAGATAAACATCCTTGTACCTAGTGGGTGATACATGGTACCAAAGCTGATTTAGGTCCGCAATTATGACATTTTTTATTTATCGAGCCAATAGTAGAAAAAATTAATATTTTTGTTTTGCTTTGTTATCAATATTGGGGTTTAAGGGAGATGTGATACCCAGTGGATACCCCACATTGGAAGATTAGATGGGGATAGGAATTCAACCACCATCACCATGGGGCTTAAACTTTTGGGTTTTGCGTATATAAGATTGCTCTGACCAGTTTGCTGGTTCAATGGTTTGCCTGCCTGTATCATGTTGAGATTTGTTATTTAGAAACTTTTTAATTTCATTGTGCATTTTCCTATTCATGGATTCATTTCCTTCTACTTTGTGATTATTGCATATATTTCTCTTTGCAAGTCATAGTCATTGTTAAAATAGGGAAATTTTGGTTTTATTAATCCTTGTCTAATTGTAATTTAATTATTTTCGTGGACTTTGATGAATGAAAAATAGTTTATTCTAAATGCTTTTTTCACTGAGGATATTATTTTTAGTAAGTGATTCATCCACTTTCTCTCTCTAAGGCACGCTTATTCTTGTTGTTTATTTTTTTTCTTTCATATTATTGTATATTAAAAGTATATACCTGTTCCTATTTCAAGGATACATCCAAATTTGGAAAAGATTAATCCAAGCGTGTCTTGCATCTGTTTAGCTTGTTTTCACCGCATGAAGCACAAAAAAATGAACACAACTTTGGAGAAAGATAAAACTAATGATGGAGAATCAGTTGTTGTTGGTAGGAAAAATGCTGAATTAGACTAGGATTTCAGAGAAAATGGTGAAATGTCTTGTTTTCAAGATCTTTGGGATACAGTGAATTTTAAATTCACAGCCATATTGTCCACTACAGAGTGAATGAGTGCAGATAGAATGTCTGATCCACTCTATGTAATGGCCTTTCATTTCAAGAGATAAAGCCTTTTAATTCTGACTACGATTTTAGATAATGTTATTGTCATGACTTGTGACATCACAGTATCATGTTGCCAGATCCAAAGAAATGGTATTAGCTGGCATTATCTTTATTTATTTTAAATAATGACAAATTAATATTTAATAAAACTTTAACTAGCTATATTCGGTATTGATTCTTACAACACAAATACTTATTTTTAAAAAAATGGAATGGTAAAGTTGTAATTGATATAGTAATATATTAAAAACAAAAGTCAATCAATAACAGCCCAAATAATTGTTGATCTACTGAATAAAGGTGAACATTGCATGCTGATCATATTCATATTTGAGGTTGCATAAATTTGTATCAAGAATAATCTCATAGACAATTATATAAGCTGAACTTATAATTGTGGATTTGATGAATTAATGAAATAATGATTTTGATGCTATGCGTCTATTTTATGATCGCTTGCATTCATCTTCATAATATTGTTTTAAAAGCAATAGTATACTAATTTAGATCTGTTCATTGACTAGAGCTTTTGTTTTTTATTATATATATTAAATTTCTAGTGTCTAATCAATTAGGTTTTACTATTTGGAGGCAAATATCATATGCCCCTTAATTTTGTGGGCTAATATGAGTCTTACTTGATTTTTCCTATACTGACTCTACACAATATTTAGTTTTAAGGGCAAAACTAATGGTAGGAGTTATTTGCGTATTAAAATATATCAGGGACCTAAAAATCACATTATCAACTTCTAGGGATCAATTTCAGCCATCCCCTTAGTTTTGGGGATAAACGTAAGAAATCTGTCATAGAAAGGTTGATACAGTGTTTCTTGTTCTATTTTTGAGAGTTTCTGAAGTTGATGGAATTAAAGAGAGGGAAAAAAAAAAAAAATTTTTTCAATTTTTTTATCCCGAGGAAAGAACTAAGACAGAAAATCTGAACATGTTGATATAAATGAGAACTATAAGTAATCAGTTCAGTGTATACCCTGAAATCAGGATTTTGAGCACCATTGGTCATCTTTTATCATACAATGTGCAGGCGCTTGTGATTCTGTTCCTGACTGTCAAAATAATCTTGCATTGCTACTGTATGTGAATTAGGATCAGTATAATCTTCCATGGGCCTTTAAGATAGCTTAGGATCAGCATTCCTGAATCAATTTTGGCAATATCCATGATTTTAGTCTAAGGTCTTACTATTAACCTAATTAGGGAGTCAGAAATATCAAACGGTTCGACATTTGTGATGTTAAGTAGCAAATAGATCAGCTAGAGAACTCATTTTCAATTCTGAAGAAAGGAAATTTCTATTGTTTCATTGCTTTTCAAAGCCTAATCAGGGTATAAGATGCTTGTTAAGTTGCTAGACTTGAACAATGGATTATGATATACAATTGAATAATGCATGGAA
Organism: Omphalea diandra; assembly: GCA_949677035.1. Taxonomy (NCBI): domain Eukaryota; kingdom Viridiplantae; phylum Streptophyta; class Magnoliopsida; order Malpighiales; family Euphorbiaceae; genus Omphalea; species Omphalea diandra. The sequence goes on along the minus strand of CATIWR010205874.1, from coordinate 32,329 downwards.
AGAAAATTTAATCTCTGAGAAGGACCTAAATAACCAAGCAGTGTTATTGTTGTTTGTCCATCTCATGGAATTAAATAATGGCCGTTACATAATGTAATGATCATTAGGTAACGATATTTTTATCCTTCATTTCTGTTATGATAGTTATTTAATGGCCAAAAAATTCCTGTAACCCATAGCGGTCACTGCATAACAGTAACAGCCGTTATGTAACAGTAATGACCATTACATAATGGAGTAGATTCTCTTTTTTTTTTTTTTCGTTTGGTTTTCTTCTTCTCCTCTTTTATTTCTTCTTCTTTCATTTCATTTGTACCAAACCAAAATCCAGCCAGTTCACATTTCAAAAATTCTCAAAAAACTCAAAAAATTAAAGAGCTGAATTTATGGTTATTAGTTTGCTGTAAGTGTGAGTTTTTTAGTGAATTATGAAAATATTTCGTAGTTTACAATGTTTTGCATTTTTTCGCGTAAAGAATACTTAACAGTTTGTCATTATCATTACATTATAGCCGTGTCCCGTTACCATTACACCCGACCGCGATTTAAATCCATGGTCCGTCTATAGCATTTATCGCCAACTTCATCATGAAATTGCTGCTCTATCATTCTCTATATAACTTGCTGGGTTTTCTATGTTCTCCATATTGTAGGTGTTTGAAGTGATGCCTAGATAGGCCTTGGGGTTGTAAGATGGCTTGTAGGGAAGCTTCTAATTGAATGAGTGGTTATTTTTGGAAGCCTGTTATTGTTTGTTTCTTGTGCTGTATTGGATTCATTGGGAAAATGTTTTGAGAGGAAAAACAGAGTAAGATTTGGAATTTGTTTCGCATTAAATTAGCATAGTTTTTGTGGGACTGTCGCTTTTTTCGCTTCTTTAGAGCAACCTAGACTGGTTACTAAACATCCAGCACCGTAATAATTTGGACAGATTTTAAAAAGTAAAATTATACATCCAGAATTATTTTACTTTCCTTAATGTTTCTTTCTTGTGTTCTTCCTTTTCGTTATTTTCTTTCCTCTTGTTATGCTGAATTAATCATTGGGTTGAAATTAGAAAAACATGTTGTTCATCCTTTGGTGGTTTTTCTTGTTAAGTGAAAAGAAATCCTTGAAAAGTATATCAGTATTAATGTTGTGGCTCAAACTGGAATGATTGGAAATTTTCACTTTGAGCCCTACCATAATTTTCTCTTTTGCAATTTTTGTTTTGCTAGTTTCAATACAAATTATGTTTTTTTTTTTTTTACAGAACTTATTAATTGCTGATTGTATTTGCAAGACTTCTGTCAAAAGGTTAAAAAAATTATGTTTCTCGTGGTTTAGGTCCGCAAAATGTTACACCTTACTTGATTTCTGATGTCTTGTAAAAGTCATCAACAAACTATGTGAACTTTTCTGTTATCTCAACTCATTAACACGGACTCTTTGTATGGTTCATTTCAGGCTCATCAAGCATCGAGGTGCAGGATGAACGGACTGGAACAGTACATTTAGTAGGTTCCCACTCTATTAATTCTGGTTGCAGTTCGAAGGCACGATGGGGTATCATTTTGTTGTTGCTATTACTGCACACTTTAGTTCACTGAAATGCTACAACAGGCGCAAAATAGCAATGATCAAAATGAAAGGAAGAAAATCAAATATCTCCCTAAATTTATTGAATAGTGATATATATGCTTTGAAATGATATTCACTTAGGAATTTTTTGTTCCCATAGTGAAATATTGTAACATATAGGAGTCGTTGGTGGGGTTGAGTGCACATAAACTTTGACTGCCTACATGGCTTAGGTTCCCTAGTAACCGACTGCTACGAAATCAGTAGAATACTTAAAATGTTGATTGATTGGCCGAGTACATAAATTGCCCCTTGTATATAAGAAATGGCTTTTAGTACCCTGGATTCTTATTTTGACCTATTAAATATCTGAACGGTCATTTTTATTTATTAAAAACCTAACCATAAATAATTTCAGTGTGAATGACTCGCCGGCAGACTTTATTAGATAGAGATACTTGGATGACTCTGCACATTGGCAGGAACCAAGGAGATAGCAAAGAATGCATATGGGCAGAAACCAAGATTACAAATTGGCTAAAGAATTTTAATAAACGTTCAGTGGGCGTCATTTTATCTACTCCAAGTAAATCAAAATCCACAACACAACAAACGTAAGAGAAATGACCACACTCAAAAAAAAAAAAAAAAAAAAACAAAATAAAGAAGCATTTGGGAACCTAGGAAATCTTGATGTCAGGGTTGGATGTGTTCTTATTCTTCTGAGTGTTGTATAAATCTCTAACCTAGGTAGACTGGTTCAAGTAGTCTCTTTTATTCAAGCTAGCAATGGATACATGACATTTAGATAGGGTATAACTTGCCCATACACTTTTGTTATTCAAAAGTAATTAAGCGGTCGAGGTGGAGGTGAAATTGAGTAAATCTAGGGAGTGTTTGGTATAATTGTCAAACGCAACTGACACTGATTTTTCATTTAACAGTTAAAAAATTTTTGTTTGATAGTCAGGTATAATTTCAATCAATTGCAATATTTATCAGTTCTCATTTGGAACTTTTTAGAATCTCTATCAGAATAATTAAAGAAACGTTAAAATTATTTTTACTATATTATTATTTTAAAAGTTTATTATTCAATTATTAACTATAAGTTATAATATTTTGATGATTTATATAAAAATATTTTATTTTAAACTATTATATATAAATTTTATAAAAATTATATACATAATATTTTAATTATTAAAATATGTAAAAAAATATTATTTTTATACTTCAATTTATTTAATACAAGTAAAATGTTGACAATATATGCTAACTAGTCATTTTTTGAATTAATAGCAACTAAACATGATTTATCAAATATTTAATATTAAATCACTATCAATTATTAACTATCAGTAATCGCTATTGTTCTAAATTTTTGTTTTAATAATAACAAATAATTATAGTCATGGAGGTGTGTACAAGCTTGTGAATATAAATCTTTCAATTTAAGTTCTTTAAATTTAAAATATTCAAGAACTTTAAAAGACTGGATAGTCGAAATAAAGCTCTTCAAATCTTTAAGGCTGTATGTGAGTTTTAAAAGTAATAGAAAAGAGGTTAATAAGGGTAAAGTAATGAAATAAAATACAAAATAATGAAATGTTAATTGCTTTTATCTTGTTTGAGAGTTAAAAAAAAAGTCATATGGAATTTTAAAATATGAGGGAAAGTTAATTCAAAAAATATTAAATTAATAATTATATCTAATATACAAAGTATTTCATTGATACTATCAAAGTTATATTTGTTTTATATCATATTTTATTTTTTTAATTTTTTTTCATTTCATTGTCTACTCTAAGTAGGAGATTGAAAAAAATGGGTTTATGAGATTTTTTCTAAGAACTAGAAAAAATTAATCGTCATTAGTCTTCTATTTCCATTAAAATTGTACTCCTAAATGAATTATATTTATTTTCATTTCATCTTTTTAACTCTAATTAACTCACTCTCATTCATTCTATAAGAAAACTAAATTGATCTATACTTGACCTTCCATAGCTTAAAATAAAGATTCTTAAACATTGAAAGTTAGGGATTATATTTTAGAAAGTTCAAGTTTGAAACTAAGAAGTTCAAGCTTCAACACGACCGTAGTCACGACCTTATATGCATGTGTTGAAAAGGATATGATTATTTTGAAGGCGAACATGCTTGTGTCAGGGAGTGATATGTCCATATTAGACGAAGCATTCAAAATCGAAATTGGAACTGAGGATTCCAATAATTGTAATTGAGTCATTCGTTTGATTGCAATTCTAGTATTGTTTAAAATCAGAACCGACAATTTGATTTTAGTTTCGTTTTAATTTGAAACAGTGGCCAGCCCTAGAACTAAATATATCTTAAAGGAAATAGAGATTTTTTTTTTCAGATTAAACTTAAAATTTATTTTCTTTATTATTAAACTATAATGTCTTTTATAAATTAAGTTATTTAAAATTATCACATAATGCAATGGTGATCATTTCTATTCCATATACATATATTTACTAAATGGATATATAGAATAAATGAAAATATTTAGCGTTAAAAATGTTAAATGAAAAACTAAAATAATTCGGTGGTGTTTGATAAAACTAAAAATTAAGTGTTAAAAATTTAAAAATTAAATTTTAAGTATTAAATAATTTAGTTCTGATTTGATTCGAAACCATTTTTTTGGCCTAGAACTAAATATATCTTCAAGGAAATGAAGATTTTTTTTTTTTCATTATTAACCTTCAAATTTATTTTTTTATTATTAAGTTGTAATATCTTTTATAAATTAAGTTATTTAAAATTATCAAATAATGCAATAGCGATCATTTCTATTCCATATACATATATTTACTAAATGGATATATAGAATAAATGAAAATATTTAGCGTTGAAAATGTTAAAATGAAAAACTAAATTAGTTAGGTGGTGTATGATAAAACTAAAATTAAGTGCTAAAAATTTAAGAGTTGAATTTTAAGTATTGAATGATTTAAATGTTAAAAGTTTTTAATTATATAGTTGTTTGATATGAATTGAAAATTAAGAACTAAATCTAATTAATTTATTTGATAAATTATAATTATTAAATAGATATTGAATGCATTTTATTTTTAAATGCGTTTATTAAGTTATAAAATGGTATATAAGTCATATTAATAAAAATATTTTAATAACGGTTGGTCGAGTTTATTAACTGATAATTTTAAATTAAAAAATTTGACTTATTATTTTAAAAGAATTATAATTAAACTGAACTTTTTTCAGTAATTGATGAATATAATTATCAAAAAAATTTTAAAATTTGAGTGCTTAAAGTATTAATTTTAAGTGTTGAATTATATTATCAAACATCCCCTCAAATTAGAAATGTTATACCTATATAATTGATTTCCCATAGATGATGGTGAACTTCATATTCATAGACAGCTACATAGTAAGAACATTTATAGTATTTTTCATGACAATAATTCAATTAGACTAAATTATCTTCATTTTTTTGTTGTCTTTTTCTTAAATAACAAAAACTATTCTCATAATGTGCTCTATTTATAAGTACAATGTATGTATTTCATATTCATATTATTTTTGTAAATAGGATAGAATAAAGATAAGTACAATACATGTATTTCATATTCATATTGTTTTTGTGAATAGGATAGCATAAAGAGAGAAAATATTATAATAAAAAATATTGATTCAGTAATCTTATAAATATTAAAGAAAAAAAAATACATAAATATACTATCATGTAAAAATAACTTAAAAGATTTGAAATCCGACACAGTTATTGATAAATAAATAGATAGTTTAAGTATCTAAACTTGAAATTTTCCAATACCTTCCATTATATAATTAATAATTTATATTTTACATGTGGATTGTGCATAAAAGAAAAATAATTAAAAATGATAATTATGAATGATAATCTATTTCGCATATATTTTATAAATTTAAAAATATTGTGTAATAAATAAAAAACAAAAGAAAGAAAAGTAAAAAAAAACAAAAGGGGGGAAAAACCCGCTCGGAAGGCGCGAAGTTAGTGGAACTATTCCCTCCTTCACATCGTCGCCACAATCTGCGACGTTAAACCCAACAATATAGAACTTCACATTGGAGTTCTGAAATTTGCAGATGACACACCGAGATTCTTCCATTTGCAGATAATGTTAAACTGGACGGGAGAGCTTGGTCCGATTGGTAGGGAGGCGAAGGCGATTCCTTCCCAATCATCAATCTTTGGTTTCCGTCCCCATCCAGGTATGTTCTATACGCATTTTGAGCTAATTCGAGATATTCTTTTGCTGTTCTGATAGCTCTTTTAATCTATGTACTGATTAGGATGGGAAAGTCATCTCCATCTCCACGGAGAGTTCAGAGAATAAAATGGGTGATTTGGCATCGGGAGAAGATGAGAAAAGCCTTCTTGACATACCGACTAATGTTTGGGTAACGTGCCCTGTTTGTGGGAGTAGAATACGTGGGGAAGGCTTCATGATCAACTCTCATTTGGGTATTATGCTTCTTTTTTTTTTTCACATTTTTTATATGTCATAGCTGTCCTTCTAACGTGCTAATTATCTAATACAATTTATGTTTATCTTTTTGTTGAGATGGGTTCCTTACATGAATGATATTAACTCTGCTGCCTCACTTGCCGAAATGTAAATTAATGATATTATTTTTATTACAAAGACCTACCACATTATATGGCAAAAAACCAAAACACTCTTCCTCCTCCATATACTGTGATTTTGTTGTCTTCCAGTTAACCCCATTCGAGTTACTGGATTTCAGATGTGTGCCTCTCTAGTGGGAGAAAACAAAAATTCACACAACGCATGCTTCTGCAGTTGAACTTCTGCTCGCAGACAACCAGTCTTATACAGAATACCATAATTGCCTCGGAGAACTCTGACACTGTCGAGGAAAATGACAGTAATCCTTATAAATTACCTATGTCAAAGCCTAAGCCTATTGTTGCCGAAACAGGCCCAGGTAGTTCAACCATGAAACCAATTGATGGGGTTAACACTAACACCAATTACCAACTTGATACCTCTTCATTGCCTTTGAAAAATGGAGTGCCCTCATGTGATGCAGTTACCACTATAGATGACATATCAGAGGTGATTCTTGAAACTTTCGTTGTTGGCCGTTGGTTTAGTATTGAGAAGGACTTAAATCTGGGGCAAGAATTTCTCTTTTGAGGGATTCTAGTAATGCCAAGGATCCAATTGCCATCAAGGTATTTTGCCTTTCTGATTTGCCTTTTCTCAGAATATTTTACTTGCTAATTGATGGCCTTGATGACGTTGTATGGTCCTTTTGAGTTAGGTTGTTTTGGCTGATTCCAAGCATCAAATGTTTGGTTTTCTTCCTCGAGAGTTAGATCAGCATTTGTCTCCTTTAATTTATATTTTAATATGTATTTGAGGTAATATAGTTCTTAACATATGAAAAATTGTTTTTCGCTGAACTTGTATGCATCTTATATCTTGTTTATATTTTAATAAGTATTTAAGATATCTCTTGCACTATATGTTTGAGGTATATGTAGTAACTTTGATAAAATTACGCACACTCACAAGAGAAAGAAAAGGCCCAATGACCAACATTTTCGTAATTTTTTTCATTAATTTTCAAGTTTGTCCATATTCGCCCAAACTGGTTACAATTTTCCCCATCTTGTCAAAATTGTATAAAAATAATGTTGTTAGAATAAGAAAGTACATTTTAATATGTATTTTTTTCATTCATCCAGCCCTCCCTATCCTTTCTCTCTCCCTCTATCCTCCTCCTTTTTTGTTTGTTCTATTTCTTTCTGGGGCTGTGCAACCAGTGGATAAATTTTTGTACAGTTGGGTCATATTCCTAGCACCTATAATCCATTAGCATGAAAGAAACTACTCCATCCGTTTCAAAAAGTTACTCTACCATTCCTTTTATTGATGTTCCAAAATACATACCTATTTTCACAAAATTTAAAAACTTTAGAGTTGATTTTTCTATATTACATTTCCTTAACTCCTAATTAAAAATAATAAATTACACATAAAACAAAAGAATTAATTGTAATTTTTGTTTTCAAGGCAAAATAATGAGGCTGTAAAGGGAAGAATGATATTGATCAAACCCAAAAGGGTGTGTTAAGAAAATGCCTTAGCATTGTCTTAATCATATTGATTGAATGATAAGAAAATTTTCAAAAGTTCTGATCTTGTCTTTGAGTATTTTAATTGATTAGGACTTATTTTTGGAAAATATTGACTATGGGGAGAATGGTGTCTCTAAGGTGTCTTGAAGATTTGAAGAGAAGAAGTCCACACATCTCAAGAGTAATATCTTGAGAATCTATTAGAGGAAAGTCAAAGAAGAACCATTAAGTTAGCCAAAGCCTTTGGAGGCATGATGCTCCCAATGTAGAAGTCAATTGGTGAGAAGAGGAGCTATACAAGATGAAGATGAAGGCAAAGAAGAAAAGAAGAGAAGAGCTAAAGAAGCCTTGGAAGGAAAGCAAAAATGGAAAGGTGCCAAAGTTAAAGAATTGAGATGAGAAGTAAAAGCCATTCAAGCCAAGCTGTCAAAGCTAGTGGAACAACTTGTTCAAGGAGGTGAATGGCTTGTTCAATAAAATAGAACGGTTCTATTCATATTTTACACGGATCATTCAACATGAAGAAAATTGGAGAAAATCAAACAAAATGCTTGAACGGCTTTGAGGAGCTATGAGCGACTTGTGCATAAAAGAAGTATGGTGAATGGTCTAGATGAACAACCTATGCAGAAAAGAAGTTTGGTAAATGGCCCTTTCAACAAGTGAACAGATTGAGTAGCCGAAGGAACAACCTTGCAAAACAAACGCCAATAATGGCTAATTTTTCAAAAAGGTGATTTGGATCCTCTTGGAAGTACAAATGGCTAGTTTTGGCCTCTGCATATATAAAAGGACTTTAAATGACCTTTAAATGGTTAGAAGACTAGAGAATTCATTTGAGAACTTTGTGTAAAGCTTTAAAAGGTTATTTTTGTATTTGAGTAGTGTGGAGCTTAAAGCTACATCATTGTATGTTTTGCGAGTTAGGCTTTTCTTATTCTATATTGTAAATCTTGGCTATTAAGAGGTCAATGTACTTCTTTGGTAAAATTGTGTAAGGGTACTTAGGTTGGTGTTAGGCCCGCAAAAACATCAAATAGGTTTTGCTCCTTTGAGCCTTATAGAATGAGGTAGGTTATTTCTAAGCCTGTAAAAGAAAAGTTCTCTTGAGCTAGAAAAGAAGCAAAAAGCCTAAGTGGAAGCTTAGAGAATGGATATTGCGGAACTACAATAAATTTTGTTTTTCTTCTTCTATATATTCTTTATATTTGTTTGAGAAGAGAAGGATTGTGCGTGCTCGCTTTGTTGTAATACAGAACTTTCAAAGAATTTTTCAGGTTTTTTAGAACCACTCAATTCACCCCGTCTTAGGTTACCTTATCCTTATTGGGACCTACAAATGGAATAAAAAATAAGATATTAATTATGTTTTCTTAAATTGTGTGTTAGGGATTTAAGGCTATCAAGGCAATTTCTTTATTTTAATAGTGGATAGTTTCTTTGTAGTAAGATGAATTTACAGTCCAGTTATCTACTGCCACTTTGTATTAAGATGATGGAGATTAGAAAAGATAAGAAAAAATTGGTTTGCCAAAAAGACTGATGAGCCTTATACCTATGAGTTCTTTCTTAATAAGCCTATAGTATTATTGTAAATCTTCTTTGTTTCAATATATCAATATAGCTGCAAGCCCGATAGTAAGATCCAAAAATCGAGAGTTTGGGACCTTAACGACTTGGTATCAGAGCTATTTGTTTTGGAGGAATCACACACTTTCCAACAACAATTTTAAGGCTTTTATGGCTACATACTGCGAAGACATGACTTGAGATTGTTTGGAGAAGGCAAGGAACAAACTTGCTAATTAAGCTAAATAGAATTTCCTCAACAATTTAAGTCATATATAGTAGCAACAACAAGGGTATCAAAGTAAGGGGTGATTTTCTAACTTTCCAGCATAATCTTTAATTCATGAAGACCATATAAGGGACAAGTGCTTCAAGGGATGGTCTTTCATGTGTCATAGTTGGCGTCTTTTGCACTTGAGGACTAGTGCATTTTGAAGAGAGGAAGTAATATTAAGAGCTTGAAGATTTAAACGCATGTCAGATTTGGAAGATAAATACATGTATTATTTTAGTTTTAGTTTTATGCAAGTTTGTTTATTTTAATCATGGATAGTTTTCAATTAATGGGTAGTTATTTTTATGTTATGAAGTTACCAAGTTGTGATAACTTCTATTGGCTCTTTGTGTTTAAGGAGACGTTGGAGATTATGGAGGGGGATAAAAAGTATTGTTCCTCAAATTAAGTCTGTAAGAGATTGAAGGGTTCTCTCTTAATAAGTCCTTGTCATCTTGTTCTTTTATTTTTTCAAGAGATCAAAGCGTTATTTCTTAATGAGCTCTTAATATTATTGTCAATCTTCTTTGTTTCAAATAATGTTTTTTTTGTTATAGGGAGTTTCACATGGTAGAACAAGCTTGTCTACCTTTGTCACAAACAATGTTTTATAAGGATTTTTCCATGCTCTTGCTTCACGAGGAGATTTTTTGCCATAGCATTATAGCAAATATCTTATGCGCTTGAGGACAAGCACAAATTGGACAAAGGGAGTCATGTTAGGAGCCTATAGATTGAAAAGATGTAGCAGATTTGAAAGATAAAGATATGTAGTTTATTTTAGTTTTAGTTTCATGCTAGTTTGTTTATTTTAATCGTGTGTGTTGTAAACGCTCTTGTATAGAGGATGGAACATACCAAAGTAATTAGCAATAAAAAAGGAAAATACATATCCAAAATTACATGGAGAGAAGTTATAATAAAACATCTTATGGTTTTATATCTCATGGAAGATGTTTTTCAATGGAGAAAACAGATTCATATAGTCAATCCTAATTAGTTTGGGATTAAGGCTTTGTTGTTGTTGTAGTTTTTAATTAGTAGGGTACTTATTTTGTGTTAGAAAGTTACCAACTTGTGATAACTTCAATCGACTCTTTGCATTTAAGTATAAGTGGGAGATTGTAAAGGGGTCTAAAGAAGTATTGTTCCTCTAATTAAGTTTGTAAGAGATTGAAATATTCTTTCTTAACAAGCCCTTATTTTCCTATTCTTTAGTTTTTCCAGTGATCGAAGGGTTCTTTCTTAATGAACTCTTAATATTATTGTAAATCTTCTTTGTTTCAAATCTGTCAATATAGCCACAAGCCCTATAGTAAGATCCCAATAAGGGAATTGTAACATATAGGTATTAAAGCCTTTTGTTATGGGGAATTGTACACTCTTCAACAACAAATTTTGAAGGTTTTATGGCTATATACTGGGAAGACATGACTCGAGATTGTCTGGATAAGGCAAGGGACAGACTTGCTAATTAAGTCAAACAGCAAGAATTTCCTCAACAATTTGAGATATGGGCAGTAGAAAGAGTGCGGGTATTAAAGAAAGGAGTTATGCATGGTCTACTAACTTTCTAGTGCAATCTTGAATTTGTAAATATGTACTCATGAAGATTAGACTACAGATAAGTGCTTTAGGGGACTGTTTCTTTCATATGTCATAGTTCTTCACACTTAAGGATGAGCACATTTTGGAGAAAGGGAGTAATATTAGGGACTCAAGGCTATCGAGACAATTTATTTATTTTAATAGTGAGTAGTGGTGGCAGTCGCCGAAAAATCGAATTCTCAAAGAATAGAAACTGAATTGAATAAATATATAAATCAAATTGAATTGATTTGGTTTGATTTGATTATAATTCAAACGAATTTTTCAAAAATAATTTAAAAATATTTTTAATATAAATAATAGTTCCTGTAATATATTTTAAATACAAATAATATGTTTTTGATAATTGTTATATATTTTAATATAACTAATGAGTTTCAGATAGGTTTTGTAGATTTTCGGGGTCTTGAAATATTGATGGTGAGGCAATAATACATCTTAGCAATGCAATAAGAAGAGGTAGAGAGGGTGTGAGAGGAAGAGTGGACAATGTTAATAGAAACAAAAATCTGGTGACAGGTAAAAAAAAAATTAACAAGACTTAGATGTGTAATGATAATGCACCAGCTGAGCAAGAAAAAATGTAGAGCATGAGAAGCTGTCAACAATGTACCATGAGTATAATTGCTACTTGTACTCCATGTAGAACTCTTATAGGATTGCATGCCAACAAAAACCATTTCATTGTTCAATAGCAAAAGAAGAGAATGAAGGAAAAAGATATTTTTGCATTACCAAACTGGCCTTTACTGGATTATAGGATGGCCTTTCACCCATTCTTCTCTGCAATGAGGGGGAGAGAAAGAAAGAGAGTTAAATTGATGAGATTAAGTTAAATACATATTTTTGTGAGCGTGATGACAAATTATTTTAAACCAATATTCTTGCTTGTTGAAGGAAATTTCAAGCAAGCAACCACCACTTCTTTTTGCCTTTTTGTCATTGTATGCAGTGCTTGCAATTTAGGTTGACATATCAACAGTTCACTACCTGGATGTTATGGTCCCAAGTTATTGATCTGCTTATAGGAGAAATTGATTTCTACTTATAGGGGCTGTAGATTGGAAAATCTAAAAAAAGATTATGATAATAAGAATTTGTTAGAGAGAACTCTTTGATCTCAGTACTTTGAAGCTCATTAAAGATAACTCTTTGATCACAGAACTTACAACATTGATTTTTTTTTTTAGAGTAAAAACTTGCCCTTCCACTTTCCATTAACTTTTAGATATAAGGGGAGGTAATGCATTATTTATGCTAATTCAATAAGTGATTCATTTGGGAAATCAAAAGCACGTATCTATTGTACTGGAGGCCAAGTGAATGTGGATGTTATATGCTCATTTTTTAATTAAAAATAAAATTATGCTGTGTAGTGGTTGGTTAATTTCTTATTATTGTTGTGTTATCTTGATAATGTTCTAAAATATTTCAAGGCAGTGGCAGCCGTTTCAGATTGATTCAATTTCAATGGGAGCTTGCTGGTTCAACTCCATAACAGTAGAACTCTATTGAGCTTCAAGTTCTATAAGCTTGTGAACTGATCAGCTGCAATTCAATATTTACAATTCCATTTTTTTAAAAAAAATTTGTTCCAATTATATCTGAAAGTGTTATTATCTTGCAGGGACACATGACTTCTGTTCCAAAACATTCTCTTGATGTTGTTCCTATTCAAGTTGTGTGTTGCAAAGTGATGGCACATGATGATAGAGATCATGATGAAATTGCTCCATTTACATGTTTATGGAAAAATGTTCTACGTGAAGTTGAATCTGCAAAGAATTATGGTAGTAAGACAAAATATCAACGGAATTTTTGTTTGCTAATACAAGAGGTTTTGAGAAGTAATGCTCACCTTTTCACTGATGATGAGAAAGAGTTCATGGGTAGTAACTTCAATTTCTGATGTTCATATTTCTTCTATATATCTGGATTTTTTTTTTGAGCAGTTTGTGATGATATTCCTTTGTTTTCTGTTGACAGAATCATTTATGTCTCTTTCAAATGACAGTCAGAGGCTGTTTGTTCGCCTTTATACACGGAAAGGTTACTAATTTGTTTTACTTCCTTTTGCTTCAATTTGAAGTCATTGTCATGTTTTTATTTTTTTTTTTATTTTTGGCTCATTCGATATTTGGGTGCTACAGGGCAATGGAAGTGAAAATGCTTGAATTATGCCAAATGATAATAGGGATCTTGTACCTCTTTCTCCTGGTAAATCAAATTGTTGGTCGTTGAATGTATCATGTTGAAGGCTGTCCACCTGGTACATTTCACTAGTTGATGGCCAATCTTGCAGCCAAAGGTTAACCTGACAACATGCAGTCTTTGTTACTTGGAATTCTCCATTAGCTGTACTTGCATGTTGCCAGATGTCATTTGCTTCTAATTAGATATGAGGGATACATTAAGTCGTACATGAGAATCTTGGAAAGGAGGTATACATGAATTAAACACTTCGAATCATGCTCAAGGAGGGGTTGATGTTGTTTGTGAAAAATTTGTGGTATGGGTTTAAGCACTCTCACAATAGTAGATTGATATAGTTTGTATTCGACCCCATTGTCGAAATCCTAGTTTGTGCCTCTTGTTGCATTCATTATAGTAATAAAAAATTTAGCATGTAATTTTTTATTTTTTAGCATTTGTTTACTAATTTTTATTTTATTTTGTATATAAGGTCGTAGCCTTCGAAGTTATGTTTTGTTTTTTGGTTGATTTAAAGTATTTTGCATTTGAGATCCTACAATTCCACGTCAGTTGGTATCTTGGTGATGTAGTACCAAGAACAAAGAATCAGAACTCACAAAGGAAAATAAGATATTCTTTCATATTTGATTTAATGTTACTTATATGAATTCAAAATTGATGTTAGAATGAAGCTTTCAAAATCAATTACTCAAAATTCTATTAACAACTTGAGAAAGTATCTTGTTACCTAGGTATTAATAGAGCTTTAAGTTTCCAACTAGAAAAATTCTAAACCAATACTATATTTAGAATTGTAAAACAACTTTTAGACCATAATAAAAATTCCTAATAAACCTGATACTAGGGGGTGCTTTATAATTATATTAAACACTTAAAATTAAAATATTCAACACTTATTTTTTGAAGATTGTTTGATAACAGTTTATTTTAAGTGTGTTTGATAATATTTTTTTATTAAACATTTAATTTCAAAAAATCACTTAAGCTGATAAGTAAAAATTTTTTACTTAATATATTAAATGATAGAAAAAATTTACTATTTTGATAATATTCATTCATTATCACAATCATTTTCTATTGACAAGATATAATTAATAAGTTTTAAAATATTTAAAATCAAATTATGTTAATTTGTTTTAAAGTATGTAGTTATCTTATCTTAAACTTGATTTTCGTTTTTTGAAAATTTGATATCTATTCAATAATCATTCAACTTTTAAAATTTTTAATACTAAAATTATTTAACTCTTAAATTTTCAGTACTTAATTTTTTAGCACTTAATTTTTAGTTTTATTAATCATCACCTAAACCTTAATCTTCCTAATTAGAAAATTCACAACAAAAATATGAAATTTAGAATTAATAAATTAAAAAAAATGATGAATATTGAACGGTCACACATTGAGGAAAAGATTAAGAAATCTTGGTTGAATCCTCTTTAAAAACCAAACTGATGTAGTAACAAGAACAACAAATCAAAATTCACAAAGGAAAATTAGATATTCTCTGAAATTTGAAGTAATTGTTAATCATTTGAATAAAATATTCATGTATGCACCAAGTCTTCCAAATCAAATACTTAAAATTCTATCGTCAATAATTTGAGAAAATATCTAGTCGCCTATGTATTTATAGAGTTTTAAGTACTCCTACTCCTTTTAGGATCAATCTTAACAAACCAATAATAAATTGAATGGCAAAACAACTTTTAGTTCATAATAAAAATTCCTAAATAATAATAAATCTAATACTACACCCTAATTTTCCAAATTACATTATTCACTACAAAAATACGAATTCCACAATTAAGACTTTAGATTAAAATAAATCCTAAATCTTATTTTTCTTGTCTACATCACTTTGTCAACTTTCAACACCATTGCATTGCATTAGTTTTGGAAATTCAATTGCTCTACTTTAATCTGAAGGTATTGTGTCATTTGTACCCCAAGTCAAAATCAAAATTTAAGAAGAAGAGTTTTATGCTAACATGACAACCATATGGGTAAAATATACTAAGTATAATTTGATGTTATGTGATGTCATTATTGATTTTAATATTGTTATAAGTTTATCCATGTGGCTGCCATATCAGCATAAAACCTATTTTCCTAATTCTAATTTTGACTTAGGATACAATTGACACTATTTTTAAATTAGGGTACAATTGACAAAATTAAAATTTTGGGTAAAATTACAAATTTGATTAAAGGTTTGAGATTTTTAAGTTATTAAGGATAAGTCTAATAATTTTAATGTAATGGCATAACTATTTAGTACCATGGTTTGTGTCTAATATTTCATACCCAGAGGTTTTAGATTGTAAGCAAGCAATTAAGGAGTTTTCTGGTATTTTAGTCATTGGTTAGTTTTTGTTTTCCCAACTGAGTTTTTAAATAATGGGATTTTCTTGGCTTATTATTGCAGCAACAAGTTATATTTGTTCCATTGAGGATGCAAAAGAACTACAAAAAAATGATGTGAGAGAGATTTTGACTTTGCTCACTGTTTCTGAGCTGCATGAAATTATATACATGTTTAAGAAGTTTTGGATTAATCATAAGCATATTTAGCCTTGTTTTATTTTGATTACTGTGCTCATCTATTCTTTTAGAGTATTTAAGTATTTGTTGGTTACCCAAATGTTATAAATTGTACATTTTATGGTTGCAAAATACTACGTGCTATATTGTTGAAAATGAAGATGTGAAGGAGCAAATATTTACTGAACAACATAAACAATTGGAAATTGAAAAGAAATTTTATTTTAAAAAACCTTGTCCAACATCGTAGGTAGACTCTCTTTATAGTGACAATTTTTGATCCGATATGATAACTAGACCTAAACTTATCCCAAGAAAAGAGAACCAAAATCTGCTTGGAGCCGTGATAAACCCATAATGACTAGAACCTGAATAACCCAAAAAATTTTATTAGGTTGGGCAGATCATGGGTGACCTACTTGGTTAGGTCATTCTAACCTGTTTGGGTCAACTCATGACCTGACCAGATGGTCATAAGTTGACCCAAATGGATCATTTTAAAAAAAATTATTGCAACTTATAATTTACAGTCAATACAATCCAAACTCGTCGAAAATCCTATTTGCATCTCAAACCCGATGGATGACTTAAAACTCGAAATGACCTAACTTGAACTCATCTAAAAAAAGACAACACCAAAAGTGAATAAACCTGAACTTGCCTAACCAGACCTAATTGCCGCCTCTACTCCATATTCCTATGTTTGAATTTGATATCCTTCATCCGACAAGGAGTGTGTTTTAAATAATGACTACTACCCATCCTATTAAACTATTGCATGTGGAAAATAGGAAGAATAATACTTGTTTTACCATTATGTCGAACCAAACGGTGTCACATTACTTAGTACAAGAATAGCATTGATCATCACAGACCAATGAAAACAAAAAGAGTAAAAGAAGCTGAGGGGGAGAGAGAGAGAGAGAGAGAGAGATTCCTTGTAGTGGTTACTGGTTGCAGAATTGTCTTTCTTTTGTTTTTGTTTTTCTTCAATAATCCTAGTGTTTAATGGTTTCATCTTTCTTTCTCTATAGCCCTGTTTGCGAACTGTTTATCTGTCTTTTATATGTACAAGTATCGAGCATTGTGGGATGATCCTTCTTGTTTTGGTTGTATCCATAGTTTATGCTCACAAAACATGGATTTGGTTTTTGATGGCTTCACAATAAGAGATCTCTTGTGTGGACACATACTAGTCAAACATCTTTGCTATGTATCTGTTTAAGACTTTATTCAATGGTATAGGGATTTTTTTAAAAAACAATTACATGGGTAGACACTCTTAATAGTTTCTGTTGAACTTTAAGCAAGTCTCTAACTGGATAGCTCTTGTTTGACCCTCAAATTATTGCCTCAGTGCGTGTTCAAGTTTCATATTGTTGACTAAAGTGCAGTAACTTCTATTTTTTATTGGCATTGCGCATGTGAAAGTTTCATGTTTTATATCCTTTTTGTATGTACTTCTTGCTCAGCTCTGCTGATCATGGGTTGAACTTCTTAATAATGCAAGAAATCAGTCACCATTAAATTTGTTGAACGGTTCAACAGGTTTTTAGTTTTTTCAAAGCGCCTAATAATACATTTGTTGCCAAAAAAGTACGGCCCGTTTGGTTCAAATGTTGAAAGCAGAATCAGAATTGAAAATGAATGGAGTGGAATAGAAACAAAATGATATATTTTTTTTTTTAAGATTTTTTGGTTCAATGGGGAATCAGATTTCATTCATTATAGAGTTGTATAGCATTTTCATTTTTAATAGTCTGATCTATATATAAATCGAAATCAATCTAATAAAAATATAAAATGTGAAACATGTTAAATATTATGGTTTAGCAAAAAACTGCTATATCATTTAATGTTAAAAATTTATTATTTTATTACATATTTGTATCAAAATAAAATAATAAAATAATAAAATAATTTAAAATTCATTTTTGATAATACTGATAATTTTATCATTCATCAGTTATTATTTTTGTTCAGATATGAAAATGGCATGTTTTTTTATCAAATAATAGTGATTTGTCTTGTTGGAATAGGGATTTGATACCCTAAGGGGAGGGAATGTGTGATTCTTATACATGGGGGAATCACATTTCAATTTGAACCAAGAACTAGGAATAGGAATCATCCACATCCACAATTCCTTTTCCGATTCCGGACTATTGTTTGCAAACTGAATGGCTCCAAAAACTTTGTTTTAAGTTAATCCATTGTATGGTGCACTTCTTTTACGTTTATTTAATGCTTGGGGGAATTTATTATTGAAGTATGTCTTTTGGTTTTTCTTTTGATTTTGCATCTGGCACAAGAGATTTCATAATATATAATTCATAATCTGCCTGCTAATACTTCAGTGGTAAGGAATTTCCTTCAGTTGATGAATGTTAAAGTCCAGATTCAAAGGAGAGAGTTTTAATAATCTTGTAAGGTGGTATAGTGTTGGTTAGAGTGAGAAAAGTAGAGAAATTAGTGGCTGCTTTTAGAAATTGTGAACAGTTTGAAAGAAAGAAAAGAATAGGAGAGCGAGAAAGTGATGAAAACGAAGGCATATGCATTAATTAGAAGCTTGAGAAATTAACTAATTTACATTGATGGAGAGCATCTTTGAGTACTATATTGTTATCGTTTTATCAAAATTAATCTGCCCAAGCTTACTTAAGAGGGATATCCAGTGATTATTCATGATTGGTTGAAACAGATAGAGCGCATCTTTGAGTACCATATTGTGAGGAAAGAAGAGAAAGTAAGAGCTGCAATTACTTGTTTGGTGTATGCTTGCTCATGTTGGCGCAGTCTTGCACAATAGCACTGAATTCCTTGAAAGTTGTTGACATTGCTTCAATGTTTGGAGAAGTTAATTCTTGTTCACTATAAAAGATAATGTACTCCAAGCTGGGTGCTCTTAGTCATGGTGACAATGACATTGTTGCTTGGTGTAATTCCGAAGAGGAAGTTCAACAACGTATCATTATGGAAGTTCAACAATGTATCAATGTGTATCTCGGTGGGCTTAATTATTGAATTCAGATTGATTTAAAGGATAATGAGTTCCCTTCTGTAGATAAGGATGTAACATATGCAAAGGATGCTGCAAGGGAAACCAATATGTTAAAGATCCAATGCATTTCAATGAAATGTTCCTGCTCATACCTTCCTTCCCAGGCTAAAACGTTTAAGAGATCTGCATATTATATCTATAAAGTGAAAGGCACCCCTTTAGGAATTGGCTTATGAACTGGACTGCTTCTGTGATTGAGCAGAGAGTTGACAATGAAGCAACAAAGGATCTTATGTTACTTTGCATCTGATAATGATGAGGACCCAGCACATTTGATTTCTAGGGTTTCGCCCCATGATTTATTTGGCTCTTCAAAGTTTGCTTCTCACTGTTCGAGGTACAACTTTAAAGAGGAGAGAGATAATTATGTAGTTTATATTTCTGCACTGAAGTAGCCTGAGTCATAGCCCTGAACCAAGTTTGTCTTGGGGAGAAGGGTCTCTTCACAGGTCGTATTCTTTCTTTTGTCATTCTAGCGGTAGGAAACTTAGTAATGATTTCATATTTTATTAAAATTTTTTAATAATGTTCTATTTTATTTCTCTTTATAAGATTCTAGTCTTTACAGGCACGTTTGTTATTTCTGTTTGAATTAGAGTTTTTTTTGGTTATGAGAGCCTTGGGATCTATACTGGTAAATGTTGCAGGGAAAAATGATGCATCCAAGCTGCATTAAAATTTTGTCTGTTGGTTTTGTTTTGTTTTTTTTTTTTTTTTTTTTTTGGTTTTACATAATCCATCTTTGATTTGCCTCTTCACTCTCAAGTTCTGCACAACAACATTGCTGGCGTTATTCCTCATGTTCAAAAGATAATGTAAACACAAAGCTCCAAAAAATTGGAGGACTTGATGTGGTGTCCACAATTTGTTAGCTTTGGTTGCTTTTTTCTTTCTCCCTATCATTATGGTCATTTGGTCGGATTTTTTTTGTTTATATGCTCATATAAAAAGGAAGCTTAAGGAAGAAGTCCAATAGCTTGTAATGCCCAGCTGTAATTCTTGTTCATTACGGAAAAATGCAGGTATCTGTATGGGTGCAAGCGCCTTGCTGAGCCAAATAAAAATTCCTTGCATATTGACTTTTTGTCTTTATTTCCCTTATTCTTACTATCTTTATGTTTCATTTATGCTAATCTGGATGTGTGTGCTTTGCGTGTGTATTGCTAAAACAAAGTTATTTCTGGCCTATAAAGCCATTGCTTTGTCTGAAGTCCATAGGCAAAATTTTCTTTAAGTGTTCATCTGTTCCCAATATGTGGATAAATATTATGCGCTTTGCACCTCCAACTTAGGGTAGAAAATCAAGGCAGATCCATCTGATTATGGGTATTGATTCTCCTTTTAACTACATTTTGGATGTTCTTAACACCTTTCCTATCCTATGAGAATAAAATAGTGCGAGTTCTTTCTGATGCCTGTGGTATATGTTTCTCTGATGGAACTTCGAATTTATTGTATTTGATTTGGCATTTTCAGAATGGGACCTGTGGTGCAAGAAAGCAAGAACTTATAGCATCTCTTTTGTCTCCGTATGAATATAAAACCTGGTATAAGAATATCCTACTGCCAAAGATATGTCATGCTTCTTCTTTTGATATGTCAATTAGTATTTTAACTTCCATATTTCCTTTTGGTTTGCATTGTGCAGCTTGTTTATACCAGATGCAATTATTAATAAAACAGGATTGTGTATCAAGACATCTTCAAAAGCTGAATCCCTTATTTGGCATGCCGAGGTGCTTCCATGGCTCCAGTGTTTCAATAACACGCAATAGAAATGATACAAGAAAATTTCTCTGCTTTATGTACAAGGGTTGTAAATGTTGTTTCATGTGCAGAGACTTTTCTTCCTGAATGGAAAGCAGGATCTATCAGCATTTCTACTAGTTGATTTGGGGATAGTCAAGTATCCAACTTACCGCTGCAATATATCTGAACAGATTTTCTCGGCCCGAAGTGACTTGCTAGATTATGAAAAGGTTATATATTTTCATGCAGAATTGCTGCTAATCTTTACGTTAATTTACCTTATGTAAAGGTTGTGCATTTGTGGCCATTGAAGTCGCACAAATAATGGACGAGTCCCTTGAGGCAAATAATAGTGAATTGGTGTTAAGATGCATAAGGATAGCCGAATCCTGTATATCCAACCCTAGTGCAAAAGCAACTCATTTCATGGCCTCCGAATCAGCAGCTATATTTCTTTCATATTTTTCAGCATCATGGGTGTACTCAAAAGTGGTCTTTCTAGGAATTTCCTTTCTTGAGCATGAGCGTAGGTATAAAATTTATAATTTTGAGTTATTGCTTTGCTAACATTTACCTTAGATTTGGGTGGCTCTCTCTCTGTTGGGTGGTAGGCTATCGGGAATGGTGTGAGCTCTGTTGGAAGTGCTTTCTGATTTCTTTACCTTAAAATTTTCTTTTAAGTTGGGTCGGTTGTTGCTAGTCATATAGGTGGCACCCCCACTGGAGCACTCATTAATTTATTTGTGTTACAGTACTCTGTACTTTCATGCTCATGATTTTATTCTACCATCCTTCAAAGTAATAAATAAGTTCTCATTCTTATTATTTCTTCAAGGAAAATTTACATTTCAGGTTAAAAATGTGTTTAGCAGCTCATAAATTCTTAAATTCCCTGCACCAAGAAGAAATTGTTGTGGCTCCAACTGCCTTATTGAACAAATTTCTCCTGTCAGGTACAAAGATGCAATTGATTTACTGAACCAATTGCTTGCCTGTTTTCCATGTGATGTAAGGCGAGGTTGTTGGACACTAGGTTGTCTATTGATTTGGAGCACACGAGCTGTGCCAATGAGAGCCTCTCAGTTGCTGAAGCTGGTTTATTGGATCCATGGGTATGTGCTGGTTCAAGAATGATGCTGCAGAGGCGGGTTCCTGGCCTGGGAAAACCTCCAAGGTTCTCGAAAGCTCCTAGCTTTCCAGATTCCATCAAGAGGAAGATTAAGGAGGTAATTGTTTGGTTATTTCTTTGATGTATTTTATGACTGGAATGCTAATTAAACTCCTAATTCAAAGTTATCAACCATAACCCATACTTTTGTATCATGTTTCTGATTTTTTGGTAAATCAACTACAGAATTTTAGGATTACTACAAAAAACAGTACACAAAACAACCAGTAACAGCTGCACAAAAAAAAGTACTGAGGCACATAGCACGTATGAAAACGTTCCTATTATTCCCCCCTATGTGCGAGTTCGGAAGCCTCAGATTTGCAACAGTTCTAATATTCTTACACTTAATCAGCGGGAACATCTGTAGCTTGGAAACTTTCTGATTACTGTTGTGCCAGATATAATGCACAGGAGCATCAAAATTTACCCTCTTCTTACAAAATATGCTTCTACCACATGCTTTCCTGATGAACCATTGTACCTCCCTTATCCAAGTTGTTTGAGTTCTATGTATCAGACTCATATTTAAAGCATTTGTCCAAACCTGTTTAGAATAGGAACATTTGAAGAACAAATACTGAATGATTTGATAACAGCTATTACTGAAGTCACAACACTTCAAAGACAGAATTTCCCATTTTTACAGCAAGTCTTTAGTATGTAGCTTGTTTTAATAGCCATCTGCTTTTGTATCATGTTGAAACCAGCAATTTACTGCTTTTACAACAATCAACTCAGGTTCATATTCGGGGGCAGCCTTTGAACTGTGAAATTGGCAAGAAGAGCAGGTTTTATGGAGAAGATGGGGAGCAGTGTGGAGTCGAGCAGCTTGCTTTGCAGTATTATGCCGGTGACGGAGGTGGATGGCATGGTGTTCATTCGAGAGTGGCATTTGGTTGACAATTTTTGGGCTTCTTATGTGGAACGTTATATTTTCTGATGTGTCAAATGTCTTCTGCACCAGATTTCAGGTATGCATTTGTATTTGATCTGTAAAGCGCTCATCTTTTGTCAAGTTTGTGAAGCAAAATGTTGCTGTCTGGAAATTTCTTGAGCACACAAAAAAAAAAAAAAAAAAAAAGAAGGAATTTTTATGAGGTTTCATGATATTCTGTTTGCAGTACAGGAATCTTTTCGAGAAAATTGAGAGAAAATAGATTACGCCTTGGAGGACAATAAATCCTTGTAAAGAACTCAATATATAACTATAAACAAGAAAAAAAAGGGAAGATTAGTAAAACTCCCTTGGGTTTAACCATAAGACACTTCTTCATCTCTTGTTTTTTTTTTTTTTTTTAATTTATTAAAAGATCCCTTTTTAGACACCGTTACGGTTAATGGTCCTTCCGTCAGATTTATATAATTTTTATTAGTGAAATATTAAAAAGTCATTATAATTAAAAAGATTCCTATGTTTTAATAGATGTGTTGGCTTGGCTAGATGGTGATTGGAAGTATGAATAATGTCACTATAAAGATTAACAGATATTTTGGCCCCCCGAGCTTTATGTATTTGTTATTGAGCCTTTCTAAGTGAAGTAGTTTGTTACTCAAAGCAAAAGTTAGCTTGCTATTGAGCCTTTCTATAACATTATATTGAGTGTTGTATGACATAACCAAACTGAATCCACTGGATTTATAGTAGTTTGACTTTAAGGGCTAAAATTTGGGCTATACTTTTACAAGAATTGTTGATTCTTGCATTTATATCTATGCATCATAGTTTCATACAAATGAGATTCAGGTTTTGGAGGGTGATAGAACACTCCTGCCACAGTACCCCTTGAGGTCATACTTTGCTCTGAATAACCTTATGTGCTAGAAAAAGAAATTATGCTGATGGAGTTGAACCTTTAATGGATTTCACAGCTATTTACCTGCTAGGGCTACTTTTTGGACTCCTAATATCTAGCACCTTTAGAATTAGGCCTACTAACTTGCTCCCAACCAACTGAATGATCTCTTCCAGTTCTAGGCCCATACGTATGAAACATAAACAAGGATTTACTACTAGTTTACTCATGAACATTATGGTTTGCTTTTGGCGCCATCTATGAAGTAGTTGGTGATCGTCAACACACTCAACAAAATATGCTACTATTCAAGGAATTCTTGCTGCAGTGATAAGAAAGTTACTGGGCAATGATGTCTTACTCTTGCTTACATTCAGAACTGTATTGTACGAGGCAATTTCTCGTTTTTTTGAAAGAGGAAGTATATGAACAAAATTAACATTTCATTCTGCAGACTGCCCCCTTGGATTTGGAGACCAATGGCTTCTATCTAGCAAGAAAGACCATTATAGAATCTCACTTGCAGAACATTCAAGATGGTATGGCTGAGGAGATTGTCATCACGTCATGAGAATTGCATTTTGGAACATCTTGTCGAGGAGTTAACTGGGGCCGGCATTCTCTATCTGTACCTCGGGCTGCTGTTACTTGCATTGGGGGCCCTTGTTTGGCCTCACTTTGTCGACATCTTGCCCAAGATTATCAAAGCTGGTCCAGAGGAATACCAGATTTGTTGCTATGGCGCTTCCATGGAGAATATAGAGGTGAAGCCAAGCTTGTTGAAGTTAAAGGCCCCAATGATCATCTCTCTGAGCAGCAGCAAGCGTGGTTATTGCTGTTAATGGATTGTGGGTTCCAGACAGAAGTTTGCAAAGTAAGCCCTTTGCCATTGATTACTTGATGTCATATTGCTACAATTGGTGACAGTGTATGGAAACATAAGAACCGTTGATGGAAATTTGGACAAGCAAATTGGATTGAAAATCGTGCAGATGGTTTAATATGCTAATTACTGTTTACTTCTGTGCATAAACCTTCTGAGACAAGCAGCTTGATCCCTCACCATTCTAGGAAGCTTTACTAAGGGGTTCCTCAAAACAGCCACGGATAAGGGTAGGTAGAAGGCTGGTGTTGCAGGTCAAAAGATTCAACTGTGAAGTGTCGCTATGCCCAGATTTGATTCTTGCCGGTAAACTACAAAATCTTGAAAGTACCTCCTTTTCTTGGAAATGAGAGCAAGCAACCTGTTCCCGTTAACATCAATATCAATTTGTCGGCTATACATCTATGTGATGGCATCCGATTGATTACTATCAAGATTGAAGTTGCGTCTATCTAACCTATTCAAACGAGAAAGAATAATGGGTTTTATTTTTTTAAGAAGAGTTACTATTTTGGATCTCATCTGTCGCTTTCATCAACACTGAACAAGTTTTGTTCTAAACTTAACGTAGTATTATAGTCCTGACCGTAGTCGGTTTGGAAGTTGTTTTAACATTGAAATTTCAATTGGTACTGATTGGGTCATTGTACCATTTGTATGGAATAAGAAGGTTCTCAAGAAAGTATGAATGACGTTTAAGAAATAGGGGGGGCTTTTGGAAAGCCCTGAAAGAAAAATTGGAATACAGGAAAGTGAAAATCCTAGCGATGGTCTGGAAAACAATTGTTTGGTAGTCTATGCCACTGTATCCTCTGCAGTATCTCTTGTTGGTGACATATTTTAATGTGTGCTTTGCTATAATTTGACATAGAAATGTTTCATAAGACAGCCACCGACGCAAGAACAAAAACTATGGAAATTGATTTTTAAACTAGTTGTATGATTGGGATAAACTCTATGGTGATAGCTAATGGAGCGTTGCATCTGATCTGAGTCACGAAAATTACGACAACACTTAATTTATAAAAAAAAATTATGAAAATAACGCAATAAAAATCATTATTTTTTTTATCAAATTGATTTTAACCTTGACATTTCATCAATAATTTCAAATGATCACTTTGACATTTCATTAATAATTTCAATTCTTCAATTTGAGATTGGTTGCTGAAATTAAAAAAAAAAAGTGCTAGCTCATCCAAAATTATTCGAGGGGCAGCCACTATTACTTGCAATGTATGTGGATTCCGGACTACGAAACTTGGTGATTTGGGCGTTCAAAATTTAAAATCTTTTTACACTTTTTGGTTTTTTTTTTTTATTTATCTTGTTTTTTTCTAATAAATAAGATTTTTATTTCTACAAAAATCAATTTAAATACATATAATTTGTTTTAAGCTAATGCATATTTATTTT
Source organism: Omphalea diandra (assembly GCA_949677035.1). Lineage (NCBI taxonomy): Eukaryota > Viridiplantae > Streptophyta > Magnoliopsida > Malpighiales > Euphorbiaceae > Omphalea > Omphalea diandra. Next base: position 6,339 of record CATIWR010205874.1, on the reverse strand, counting down.
GTCATGTATAATATCAAAATATAAATTAAAAATTATAAAAATAATATAATAATAAGAAAATTTTAATTGTATTAAAAATTTCAATTAAAAATAAACTAATACGATAATTTATCATTAATTATAATATATTTTATATTTAGTATATAAATTGTAGTGTTTATCAATTTTAATAGTATAAAAAAAGTTGATAATGTTAAAATATTTAACCATATGTCATCAAGATGCATGTTAATTACTTCGTAAGTAAATATTCATAAACTGTCTACTTAATGTTCATTAGTTGTAGTCTTTTATATTCATCATTTTATTGAATAATTAGAAAGTCTTTTATTTTCATTATTTTTATTCATGTTTATTAATTATTGCATATATATTTATTATTTATATGAACAATATTTATCATCTATATTATTTATGTTCATTATTTTTATATAAAATTATTTTATATGGATAAAGTTTATCATTTATATTTTTCATGTTCATTACTTTTTCATATAATATTGTAAATGATTTTATTTGTTTACTAGAAAAATATAACTTTCTTTTTTTTTTTTTTTACAAAACTTGATTTTATTGCTTAGTACTTGATATTTTCAATTATTCATTCGATTATAATTTATTTTAGTGCAAAACTTTTATGATTATGTCTTCTTTGCTGTAAAATCTCAAAATTGTGATATATTCTGATGTATTTTTTGTTCATTTTATTCATGTTCATTGATCATCACAAAAATATTCATCATTTATACTGACAATATTCATTATCAATAGTATTCATGTTCATTAATTTTTCATATAATAGTGTACATGATTTAATTTTTTCATTAAAAATATATAACTTTTCTTTTTCAAAAATAAAATAAAATATTCTTTTTTCAGAAATAAAAATAAAATGTATTTAATTTTTATATAAAAATAAAACTTTAAAATTTGAATTAAATCAAAGTAAATAATAATATAATTTTTCAAAGTAAATAATAATATAAATTTTAAATAGACTTAATTGAATATTGAATCAACTTATTTTAGTTAGAGAAATAAAGTAAAAAATAATAAAATATAAAAGAAAAAAAGAAATGTTATGCGCGTATTTTTAACACTCAAACCACAATATCATGTGGTCCGAGGTGCATGATATACACACTCATGTACGGGGAAACTCTTTTTCTAATCCATTATTTTTATGATTTTCTTATGTTGTATTAGAATTTGTGCTTTAAAGTTTTTAAATATTTACAGTTAATTTCTTAAAAATAAGAAATTGACTCTTAGTTAAGTTCAAATGGTCTTATTTTAATTTCTTATTAGTTGTCTTTATTGTGTATGATTCTATATATTTCTAATATATAGATATTAAATATGAATTGTAATTCTAAATAGCTACTCTTTAATTTATCATTAATTTAATAATTAATTAATTAATATTTTAATATCAATATTAATATTTAGCAGTGTCATGACCACTTAAATATAAAAAATATCAAATATGATTTAGTTAATCTTCTAGTGAATAATTTTTAGTGCAATTTACTCCTTTTATTGTTTAATATTCTAATGAAACGTAAAACATGAAAGTAGTTCATTCTCTACACAATTTGATTCAAAAGGTAGTACATTAAAACAAATAATACTTATTTAAATATAATTTTAATATTTTAATCATAACCAAAATTGTTTTCTATCTTGAATTAAATTTTTAATCAAATCAAATATAGGATAGACAATCTTCAATAAACCCTAAACAAAAACAATAATAACAATAAATGTCTTTGGTTAGATATATCAAACCCTACTATAACAAATTAATCCATAATACAACAATTCATAATTTTATGTATTTTTATTGTTGGATTTTCCTTAAACACAAAAATAGGTAATATAACTTTTTCTTAAATAAATACAATGATAAAAAAATTATTATCTAAATTTAAAATATATTATATATTCGATTTTAAAGAGTGAATATCTAAAAATTTAAATTATACTCAAAATCATCATAATATATATAAATTTTTTATGATAAATTCAATAATTTCAAAGTCATTATAAAATTTATTAAGTACTAATCCAAATCCATTACGCATAGAATAGAATATTATCCTAATCCATCCATCCATCATCGTTCCTAGTGATAATTACTGATTTGGCTCTTACTTGGATGTTCCACAAAACTCCAAGGGGCGCATTGAGATTTGACCAAAAGAAAGCCCGCTGCGAGTGGTGACGGATGCTACACGTTGAGTAGGCTCCGCTTGCGGCCATTACTCTTGGGCTTTGCTCCCTCTCTTTTCTTCTCTTCTCCTCTCTTGTTCGCTTTGCATTCGAAACGCGCACATAAAAAGACGACGATGATGATGATGAGATGTGTTGCATGCGCTTGCACTCAATAAAAAGGCCCAGTTTTTTGGCGACAATATTGCTTAGAGCCCCAACTCTTCTACTCATTATACTTCCCTTTTTCTGTTCTTTCTCTCTCTCTCACTCTCTGTCCCTTTCTATCTTGAGAGTTTCAGGCGTTTTTCATTCTCTCGCGTTTTCTGCATATTTCTTGATTTTGGTAAAGTTGTATTTCGTTTATATTACAGTTTCGTGATTAAATTTGATTCGAAGACATAGCATAGCATGTCGTACCAGCAGTTGGGCGAGATTAATTACATGGCGGCGGAGCCGGGGGAAGAAGAAGAAGAAGAAGAAGGAGAAATGGGTGATGAAATGGAGCATGACAACTACTATGCCGGAGAGGCGAGTGTAGAAATGGAAACGGAAGCAGATGAATATGCCATGGTTTTTCTCCTTTCATCACTTATTACTTTTGTATATAATTTTTTTTTTTTTATGTGAGGACTAGAAATGAAAGAATTTTTAAATGTCTTCCAGCTCACCAAGGTCACTGATACGTCTTCTGCCCAAGCTAGGAAGGGCAAAGATATACAAGGTATTCCATGGGAAAGATTGAACATAACCAGGGATAAGTATAGATTGACAAGGCTTGAACAGTACAAAAATTATGAGAACATTCCTTTATCTGGTCAAGCTGTAGATAAGGTATGCGTTACTTCTTTTTTAATAGTATTCCCGTTTGATATTGTTTCCATTTACTTGGTTGAGAATGGTCATAGTTATTATTTTTTACTCCTCCTTTAGGACTGCAAACAAACGGAGAAGGGAGGCAACTACTACGAATTCTTCCATAATACTAGATTGGTTAAGCCCACAATTCTACATTTCCAGGTTTCTGGACTTTCTGAATACTGTATCTGATTATCTAAAGTGCTTTCCTTCTTTTAATAATCTTTTGTCTTTGATTTCTTTTTTCAACTTTCAATTGACATGGAAATTATAGTGGTGCCTACTTGGTTTCTAATGGTTGATTTTGATTTGCTTTTGTCACTTTTTATTGTCCATTTGATAACCCTTTATCCCCCTCTTCGGTGTACAATGGGTTTGCAGCTAAGAAACTTGGTTTGGGCTACCTCGAAGCACGATGTGTATCTAATGTCTAATTATTCAGTCATGCACTGGTCATCATTATCTTGCAATTTGTCTGAGGTCATCAATTTTGCTGGACATATAGCACCTACTGAGGTAGTATGATATTCCTTCTATTTTAGACTTGTACATTATAAGACAGACTAGTGAAGTATGCATTTACTTATTATTTATTGTTCTTTCACTCACTATCTCTTTCTCACACAAACACACTTTTAGACATGTTTTTGCTGACTCTTAAGCGTTTGTTAATACAGAAATATGCAGGAAGTCTGTTAGAAGGTTTTACGCAAACCCAAATTAGCACATTAGCAGTCAAGGATAATTTTCTTGTTGCGGGGGGCTTCCAAGGAGAGCTTACTTGCAAAGTGAGTGTTGGTAACTCTTTCTACAGCTTTCTATAATTATTAATATCTCTGGTTATGTAGTTATTTCTTTTTTCCCAAAATCAAATTCAAAATCTTCGATTATGTCTTTGCTTATAGATGGTGATAATTGTTTTTGTTCCTGTGTTGTTTAGGTTGTAGTATACCTTTTTTCATCTTTTGGTTTCTCTCTCTCTCTCTCTCTCTAACTCTCTTTCATTCATTTGTATACCTGTACGAGAATGTTCTTAAATGCAAACATGATTGAATGGCCCTCTTTTTTTTTTGTGTTGTTTTGTTTCTGCACCCCACAATGATGATGTGAAAGTATAAATGCATAATCATATCTCACCAAGATGGTATATAATTCACATTATCTATGAACAATTCTAACTTCTATTGGCGAATCTGAATTATTTAATCATGGAGCTGGTTGATCATTTTTTCTGGTTGTGCCATTTTGTTTAGATTGGATATGTGGGATATGATCATTTAAATCTCCTGATTTGTTTGAGAATATAGGGAGCTTTAGCCTCAAAAGTGGAAGGTAATATCTAAAAAATTCCAAATCATATCTTGTCTCCAAGTCATTTTGTTGTTGAAGCACTTTGATAAGTGCGTGCAATAACAGATGCAGATGCAATATTGATAGAAAAGAAAATAGGAAGAACAGATGCAGAAGATGCATTAAAGCCTTAATCCTGCACTAATGCCTGGTGTGCAACTTGAGGGCTTTTTAGTTTTTTTCCCCCGCTCAATAAAAAAGATTTTAGTTTTCAATCAACTGAACCTCAGTTATCAATATATTTGATTCCATTTTGAAAATTTTAATTTTAGTCCCATCTATCTGCTTATGACTGATGGCTTGGTGTTCAAATATTAACTTTGTTTGCTTTGGCATTTCCTTGATGCAAGTTCAAACTCATATCTTATTAAACAACAACTTGAAAACCTTTTTCTACAATGACTAGGAATGGCTAGGGATTTGGGTCTCGCAGACTTGGGCCTGTTGAGTTGGACCTGCCAACTCTCTTAGCTTATTGGCCTTAGTGGCACCAACAGACTCACAGCAGCATCGGATAAAATAAAATTCCTGAACTACCCTTTCCTCAAGTATCTTTTTTGTGGATAACTCAAAATACCATATCATCATCCTCTGTAGAAACTCCTCAGACTGTAATTTTATGTTTGGTAAACCATTACGTTGCTCTTGCTTTCATTGTGCGTGGACTCTGGAGCAACAAGGTTTGCTCCAGCCATATCGTGAATGAGTCTCAGTCGCTGAAGAAAACTGTGTAAGTGTTAGCATGTCCACAGTTGCTAATTCATAATGAGAAAAATCCTAAAAGAGAAAAAAAACAGAGGTTTGTAAAGAAAAATGCTCAAGGATGACTGTCTTGAAGCTGTACACACACACACACACACACACAGATATTTTGTATTGAATATTTTATGCAAGTAAGATTATAAAGACATCTAATTTCTTTGTTGTTACAGCGTTTGGATAGGCAAGGCATTAGCTTTTGTACCCGCACCACATATGATGATAATGCCATAACAAATGCTGTTGAGATATATGACAGCTTGAGGTAGTTTTATTATTTCAATTTTCCAAGCATGATTGGTCGTTTTCAGTGAATACAGTTAGATATGGAAACTGTTTTGCAGGGGTGGAATGCATTTCATGGCATCCAATAACGATTGTGGTGTAAGAGATTATGATATGGAGAGGTTTCAGCTTTTGAATCACTTCCACTTCTCTTGGCCAGTGAATGTGAGCCCTCATTAGCACTTAAGACAATTTGCAAGATGCTTGATTATGGATTTTTTTAGTCAAACTGCATTATTATCTTCCTAACTTTATGTTTGAGAACCATCTAAACACTCATCTTGATGAATGAACCTTCGGAAGGAAGCTTTGTTGACTAGGAGTTTTAGCTGTCACCATTCCTTTTTAATTAACAATATAGTGGACACACAACTTGAAAAGAAAAGCTGGAAGGGGGAGGTGGGGGGGAGAAGAAACTGTGAGAAATTTGAAATGCATGAAAAGTTTATTTGGACCCAATTCATAAATTAATTGCATCCTCTTTTGTTGACTTTGAGAATGGAGTACAAATCCATGTGAATAAGTTAAGTGAGATGGGTTGAATAGATTTTCTATAGTAGTCCTGATATAGTGTGTGAGAACAGGAAAACTAAACAATTGTTCTGCCTCCAAATTCTATCTGGATTTCAATTTATAATAGCTGATTTTTATTGTCAGATTAATGTGCCTCTTTACATGTACTGTCCATCTGTCAAGAAGCTTGATTATAACTATTGTGACTTCCATCTCCATGACTTAATTAGCTTGCTCTGTTGCACAGCATACATCATTGAGTCCTGATCGTAGGCTGATAGCTGTTGTTGGAGATCACCTAGATGGATTACTGGTTGATGCACAAAATGGAAAGGTAAACGGCATGTGTAATGAAGTATTAAA
>CATIWR010205866.1:0-10067 GCA_949677035.1 Omphalea diandra | reverse complement strand
TAGTGCCATGAAGCATATGTTGGCCACTTCTCCTTCTTCCTCTTCTTCACTTGAGTCATCATCCCAAGTGGCGGAGAAGCTTTTCTTCTTTTCTTTGTCCCATTTTTTCTTCTTCTTTAACTTGGGACATTCATGCTTCATGTGCCCTTACTTGCCACATTCATAGCATGTGACATCATTTGATCTTTCTTTTGGACTTTGGGCTGATTTCTTGAAGACTCTTCTCTCTTTTCTTCTTCTTATCAACTCCTTGGTCCTTCTTGAGAGCATTGCTAGCTCTTGTCCTTCCTTATCACTATCATCTTCACTAGATGACGTATCTACTTCCTTTTCCCTTTTTGAAGCTTTGAGACCTATGGTTCTCTTTTTCGGTTTTTCACCTTGGCCCCTCAGCTTCTTCATTTGCTCATCTTTTTGAATGGCCAACTCATGAGTCAAGAGCTTGCCAATGAGCACATCTGTTTGGACCTTTCCAATCTCTGGATTGGATTCTTGGATATTGCACACCCTAGCCCCAAATTTGTCAAGTGGAAGAGTTTTAAGGATTTTGGTGTTTACCTCATAATTAGTGAGAGCTCTTCCAAACATACTTTTTTTAAAAATATTTAGAGTAATGACCATTTTTTATACATGAAGATTTTGGATTTGCTAAGCTACAGGGTCCATGGATCATGGAAATGGAAACAATTTTATATGCCTTAAGATCATAGTTTTTGCAAGGAAGTTCATATGATATAATTGAATCAATTAGCTATTTTTACATACTTTGTCATCTTTATGAAGCCAAACTAAGCAGTGGATGTGAGATAGTTCGCTTTTTTGAAATTCAACAGTGTATAATAATGCAATGACACATCCAAAATGTTTGTTTTTCTTTATATCATCAATTAGTAGAGAAACTTTTGATTTGAAAACTCTTCTCACAATATCAAGCCTATCCTCAGGTTTTTGATCAGGAATTAAATCTAGCATTCTTTCAATTTCTAGCCACTGAGGATTGCATGTGAATGTGATAAATAAATCAAGATGTTCATAAAACTTACATGTAGTCATTGCATCATGATAATATTCTAACTTAAAAAAGTTTAATTTGATCCTTAAACTTATCATCAAGTTGCAAAATCATCCAAAATTAAAATTTATTAAATTAAGTAGAATTAATATTATTTTTTAAACAATTTAGTTTCTAAAAAAATTTGTTGGTATTTAAAAAAATAAAAATTTTTATTTTTATTTAAAATATGGATAGATTTTTATTGTTTATTATTTATTTTCTTATTCTATATAAAATAAAAAAAAATATCATAGAACTATATGCTTTTTAATAATAATAATAATAATAATAATAATAATAATAAATGGGTTTGAATGATTTTGCTACTTGATAATAAGTTTAAGAATCAAACTAAATTTTTATAAATTATGTCATGATAATAAGTTCAATGATCAAATTGAAATTTAAAAATATGAGTAACTTGATAGAAACACTTTTTTGTAATTTTTATAGGTTACATATCAAAATGTAAGAAAAAAAAAATTGGGCCACTAAATTATTGTTTTCTAACAAGTTCAGATACCAAATTTATCTTTATCCCTTACTGAAATAGGTGGCATTCGCTTAATGATGTTGATGCTTCGACTCATTGTTGTTGAATTTTATATGTATAATATTTGTGTATTGTAACTTCTTTCTTAGAGTTTTGTTTTGTGGAACCATCAATTATGTATTCAATGTCGACTCTGTAGCCATCTTCGCCAAAATGAAAAAGAATAGGGTATTGCATAGCCATAAAACTTAGATGCAAATAGCTAATACATTTTAGTTTACCAGTTTTATATTCAACAATAATATCACACTCTTTATCAAATATTCTAAAGTCTCCAATAATTAAACTAGCTATTTTAGAAGTACTTAGATTATTATACTACATGCTATCAAATGATCATTTACCAATCAATTTAAGTTTTATTGGCATTGGCTTGTCCTCTGCAAAATGATCTCTCACGATACAAAATGATTTAGCAATGTTATTATGGCCATCTAATGTTGTCATCAAACCTTCAACTATCATTTTGTTTATTAGGTTGGAAAGGCAATGAACAATTTTATAGTTGCTTGAAGGACTTATATTTTCAATTTGGCATGATATGCAACTCAAAAAACACAACTTCTTCATCTAGGATATCGAAGATAGTGGCTCTATATAGAGAATACTATTATAGGATGTTTCTCTTGAGGAAAGTTCATAGTTTCATGCTTATTTTAGGATAAAAAATAAATATGCAATTATTCCTTATGAACTTAACATATGGTCCACTTTCATCAAATAAAAATTATATATAAAGAAACATAAAAATCCTGATGAATTTGATAGATGTTCTATATCCATTAGAGTAAAATTATCTTTGAACAAAAATATATATTATTCTAGTGTTATTAAAACGCAACACAAATTGCTGAAAGATAAATTCTAAAAATTATCATAATGATCTATGCTCTAACAGTAAAAATATGGTTCAGTTGAGTTTTGAAATGGTTAATTACATAAATAAAAAAAGAAAATAAAAATATAATTAACAAAGCAATTGTTTTTTTTTTTTTTTCTTTTTTGCGAATCAAATGTTAAACAAATTTTTCAAAATAAAAATTATTTCAAATACACTTATAAGAGTTGTGACATTTTAAAAGAAAAAAAATTAAGCAACAAAACATATTAAGATAATAAATAAAAAACATAATACTTATATAATAAATTCACATAATGAAAAAAAATTAACAAATCTAATAAAATAGATATGTATACCTATTATCAAATTAATTGTTCCAAGCGAATTTTGTAGTTTGGCAAAAAAAAGAAAATCAAAAACATAATAAATAAAAGGGTTAAAAGAAAGACTTGAGATATATAGTCCATGAACAAATTATGTATCATTATGGATTTAATATTTAAAATATTAAACATATAGCTTTTAAAATAAGTTTTTTTATTGTTAAATATTTTTATAATCTTAAATCTGGACAATAAAAAAATGACAAAACTAATAAATTAGATATGCATACCTATTTTGCAATCAATTATGCCAAGTGAATTTATAGCTAAAAAATAAAAATTAAAAAATGGTGCAATAAAATATATTAAGATAACAAATAAAAACATAAAAATTATATAATGTTAAATTCACACAATGAAAAATTAAATTTAACAAATCTAATAAATTAGATTTGTGTGCCTATTATCGAATTAATTATTCTAAGTGAATTATATAGTCTGACAAAAAAAAGAAAATAATAAATAGTAAATAAAAGGATTAGAAGAAAGACTTGCTATATAATATAGTCCATGAACTAATTATGCAACATCACAGATTTAAAATTAAAAATATTAAACATATAGCTCTTGCAATAAGTTTTATTTTTTTTTTTTTTGTAAAGTACTTTTATAATCTTAAATCTACATAATGAAAATAAAAAAAGGGAAATCGATAAACCTAATAAATTAGATATGCATACCTATTTTGGAATTAACTATTCTTCCAAAACAAGATAATTATGGAGATGGCCAGTTTAAATAAGAATCAAATAAAAATAATCCCATCAAAAGCTATTGGTCTATGGTGCAGTGAGAATTTTTTAGATGATAAAATTCTGCGTAGAAAAAGAGTTTGATAATTGTCAATTAGCATAACAAAGGTAAATGCCAATGAAAACAAAAGATTATGAGATCATTATTCATGATAAAAGATATTTAAAAAAAAAATTAGAGCAGATCGGCCTCAACCTAATAAGTAAACCATTCCCAAAGATGCTTTCCCCTAGACTAGAACGCATTCTAGCATTAATAAATTGCTCGAAGTTTATTATCTAGGCATACAGTAAATGCAGCATCACATGGTCGACATAATTGTATGATTTGAATGAAATCAAGATTTGGATGTCTAAATTGCATTTTCTCCTAAACAAAGATGTATATTTTAAAAAAATATCATGGAAGAATATTAGAATAGTATGTTTTTCTCTATTACAATGTCATAAAAAAAAAACGTTAATTTAGTTTTATACATATGTGTGTGTGTAAGGTGTTCCAGGTCTTTAGTAGCAAAACATACTTGACATTCAAAAGTAAGAAGAAATTTGCAAGAAAAAAATAATTACTCGTTGCTGCTTTGAAAACTAGAGTTTCACAACAATTTTTGTAGTTCCTGTAAATAATAAAAGAGGTGATGCCAAGCTTAAAAGTTTCTCACTTTGGGTTCTTAATTTCAGCAAGTATTAATAGTCTAAGGTCTAAAAATCTTTAACACCACCTTGCTTGAATTAAATTGTTAAAGTTGTCATCAATTTGGGTAATAGCTTACATCAAATTCAATTTCGAATAGCATTATATCCTACTATGTAAACACCCGCGTATTGCCATGGCTAATAAAATACCTAACAAAGCAATTTAATAATTAAACATAATATAACAGATGTTCGGTAACTTAAGTAAAAGTAGTGAGTATATATAAATAAAAGCATGGATAATAAATTTGCAAGGGTAAAGAAACATTGATGTAGTTAATCTGCGTCGAAGGTGTCAGAGCTAGACCTATGGGAAAAGGGAAAAGAAAGTTAAGGTTGCATCTAAATGCAAAGCAATCAATTTTTTTAAAAATGGTTTTAAAATATTATGTATACCTTATGCAAGCTTTTGTGTGTGGGGATTGAGTTGATGAGATGGGATCAACAATAGGAGGTGTGAGAGTGACGTCTTTAATAGCATTGCTCGGAGATAAGGAAGAAATGTTGCAAATGGGCCAGATTGGGGTGAGAATGTTAGGCTTCTATGGGCATGAGGTTTTTTGCTTTTGGCAATGGAGATATCCAAAAGATTCATGGTTGCTGAGGTGTTAAGCAAAGCAAAGTTATCGAAGATTGAAGTTGTTCGTCAGCCTCAAAAATTTTGCTAACCTTAAATGATGTCAAATGTTAAGTCGGTCGTTGTGCTAATAAGTACTTGGAAAATTTTGGTTAAGCCATATGTTTTAGTCATGAAAGAAGGGATTGAGTTCTGTTCTCTCAAATTTTGAACCAAGCTACTTGCGAGGACACCAAGAAGGTCAACAGTAAGATGACCAAAAATAAAGAGATAAGCAACTCCAGTTGGATCTTCAACTTAGAGTTCTAGCTTGTACTTATTTATGTATAAGGACATCAAGTGAGCAAATAATAGGAGAAAACCATAATGGGAAGGATAAGGAACGACAAAAGAACTTGGAAAGTACCGAGGGATTGGGACATCTTTTAGTGCACTGCATTTTCCATTGCACCAAATTGTGTCGTTATATTTGTGTGTGCTGCTTTTGCAATTGGGACAAGCTTTGTACCACCACTCTTTAGATGCATCAAAACTTTTAATTTTTGAGACAAATGTAAATTTTATTTCTTGTGAGACATATGTAAATGTTTATACAAACAAATAGAATGAAACACTCAAGTAAGAGAAAATTTAAAACATGAAACCTTGTCAATATGGACATCTAAGTTAAGACGCTCAACAACTGTTTTGTGATTAGATCACTTTTCTTTTTTAGGATTAACAAATGCATCGACAATAGGCATAACTAGCTTGATTTTATCGTAAGGATCTTTAAGGCTGAAAAAAAATGATATAAAATATCATTGTGTTGGATAATAAGTAATACAAGGTAAGTTAATTTGGAGTTACACGTTTGTCATGAAAAGCGGTGATATTTGGGATTTTAGGATTGACAAAAATCTTAGTTGATGTCGTGCTGTTAGGATTGACGAAGCCTATAATAGGTGGCAAAAACCAAATCACAAAAGCAATTTATATGTTAATGAAAATACATTCGACTAAATGAGTGTTAAGAAATCAAATGTTGTGTAGATACGATACTATTATATGATTTGACTGCCATTAAAATGAATGCGGGAATAACTGGACCGTTAGCTTTGTTAACAAATATCTCATCTTCTAGAAAATCAATTGCAGTAGTTTCCCCACAACGTAACATCCACTTCTTTTTGGCTATGAAAAAATAATAGTTAATTTTTTTTATTAAAAACATTCTTTTTTTTATGATATGTAACAAAATAGAATTACTTTTTGTTCAGCAATTTAAGATTGTGTTTTTTTTTTTTTTTGCAATTTAATTTGTCATGGGCATGGTCTTGAAGCAGCTGACGAAAATAACATGGCCAATGAAATATAAAGCATGTAAAAGAATCTAGTTGTTATTAGTGAAGTAATGTAAGCATAAGAAAATTAGTCTAAAAAGATGATTGGAGAAGATAACAACAATGATCAAGAACGAATCATCTCTCGTACGTGCTATCACCTCAGAAAATTCAAAAAATTCAAAGAATGAGATTTATCAAAAGGAATCGTGCCATCATCAGCATCAATTTTTTTAATGAATGCATTATATGGAAACATGATGTGATACGGATGATCGCTAACTCTGTAATTTTTCTTTGCCTCTAAGATCTCAAAGCTGAAGATGTGATATATCTATCCTTTGATGAGTAAAGGCTTAAATCTATGCACGTCGGCTTTTCAAACAAAGCTTTGTATTTTTGGGCCCTATACAAGAAAAAGTAAAAAGAATATGGTAGCCAAGGAAACATGTGTAATAGTATGTGTGTAAATTAAATAGAATAACATTTTTTTAAAAAAGTGTAATATGTAACCTCATGGTCAATAAAAAGGAAATCAAAGCTAAATAGTTCATCTGGGTTATAAGGACTAAAGAAATCACAGACTCTAGCAATTCTTGCTTTGATTCTTGCATTTTTTATTATCTTTGTTAAGCAAAGCAAGAGGTGTATATAACATCTCTGATAATATAAACAAAATTAAATTTGTAGGAAACACAATCATAATAACAATTCTTGTTTTGAGTTTTTGTATTGTTGTTGTCTTTACTAAGTGAAGCAAGAGGAATACATGACATTCTTGATAACGTAAGCAAAATTAAATTTGTTGGTAACACAATCACAATTAACATGCCAATATATATAGAAAGTAAATGCTAATGTATTGAAATCGATAATTCAATTTATCAAATTTCTCTTTGAAGACAACTTTTTTTGTATATTTATATCATGATTTTTTAGGCTTTTACTTGGGCTTATTCCTATTTTAACACTGTCCGATGCAGTGATGTATGAAAGAGCAACATATAATTGATCTTGACCAAAAATAGGTTCGAAAAAATATAAACCAACTTATTTTAAGGTTTATCCTTGACTTTTATTTATCATCATGCAATAGTAGAGTTTGCTCAGAAATTGCCTTTGTTTAAGGATAAAAGGCCACTTTTTCGGACATGGTCAATATGATTCTTGGAATAAGGACTTTGTCGCTTGCTTGTTTGAATCCCTAAAATTATTGTTGCTTCAATTACCCAATCGCCCAGTTCATTGATTAATAAATGCATGCCAATACAAAGACCTATGCTTGGGTTGAGATTATGTAGAAGCATAATGGGGGCATTTTTTTAAGTTTTAATTCATGCATTGGAAATCCATGATAATGTTTGCCCTTCGTCAATGTTTGCACTTGTTTTGCAAATAAAGTCAAAACTATGACATGTTTTAGTTTGTTCTGGTAAAAAATCTAGAACTTTAACATTAATAGTATCGACAATATCATTTTTTGGAGTTATAATTGAACATTCACGCAAAAATTCAATATTTTTATATTGACTTGACAGATTATTGTATATCGAAGTAATTATATGTTCAAGAGGGTCGTCATAGTGTGGCAACAACAAGTTGTTAGGTATTTGTATCCAGTTGCTTTCATCATTATATGCAGATTTGGAGATTGAAAGGGCGGTTTCGTTGCCAACTAAAAGTAGCCATATAGCAAAAGCATTATTGCCATTTCTTCCTTCATTAATTATGTAACAACCCAAAATTTGCAAATTATAATTTTTTAAAGTTATAAATATTTGAGTTATTAAAATATATTTATTGGTAATTAATTTGAAGTTTAAATTTAATTTGAGTATTTATACAATATAAGAGTAATTTATATTAGAGAAAATGATTTGGGTTCATATGTATGTAATTAGTATTATAATTAATTTAATTTTAAGAATAGTAAAATATTTTAAAGTTAATTTTCAATTTATATAAGTACATGTGATTATGATATATTATATTTCTAAGTTTGAAAGTTAATCAAGTTATTTATGTGAAAATTTTGTAAAGGTAATAATAATGATAATTACTATTATAAATATTTTTAAGTATTTCAATATGAAATTAAGTATGGTTTATTTAAAGTGAAATTTTATTTAAGTAGAGTTACTAAAAATAAAGTATTTTAAATTAAAACTTGATTATTTAGAAAAAGTATTCATGAAGAAAATTATTTTATTTTATGTATGAATATAGTTTGAATTATTTTAAGTGTGTGTGTGTATATATATATATATATAAGAAATTGTGTGGTTGTGATTGGTCCACATGGGACTAATCACACCATAATTTTTCGTTGCCAAGAGAATAATTGAGAAACAACACGAAAAGGAAGAAAAGAAGAGAAAAGGAAAGAAAGAAAATAAAGGAAGAAAGAAAGAAAGAAAGGGAGAGAGAAAGAGATAAAAGGAAGAGGAAGAGGCTGCCCACCACCATCAACCACCTTTCTTGTGACTGGCGACCTCCCCCAATCTGAGCACCACACAAAATGGGTATTAGAAATGACAGAAAATGTTAGCGGCAATGTGAAACTGGTCAAAATAGGGGCAAAATTTTCAATTGACCATAACTCCTCAACTATAACACCATTTTGAGTGATTCAAGTTGTTATGGAAAGCTCTTTTCACAAGCTTTCCATGGACACCTAATTCGTCTAGAATGGAGGTCGAACGATGACACAATAGCCGATCAAAGTTTCAATCAAAGCTTTTTTTTTTTTTTTGAAATTTCGACCAACGGTAGCTCATATGACAATGTCATAAGTTCTTACAAACTCTTAGGAAACGATCTATAAGATGGCTTTAGTCATTTTCTCAACAGCTACTTGCGACAAACTTTGACCACCGTAAGCAACAGCTCTAGTGAGGTCCGAGAGGTGAATCGAGACAAGCATGCTCCTCTTTGTCCTGATCATGTTGGTGTAATTTTCTCAAATTATAAATACTCCGATGAGATTTTATGAATTTTTATTGATTTTTCAATAATTATAATTTGGGTTTAAAATTATAAAATTAATATTTATTAGAGGTTTAATGGTATGGGAATGGACTAGATAAATATATGATGATGTTAACTAATTAGTGGATGCAAGAATTGAGGTAGTAGTGATTTTAGATTAAATTAGAAAAATTAAGAGAGTTTATTTTAATTAGGGAAATTAGTTGGAGTTAATATAATTGTTAAGGATTATGGAATTGCTACAGTATTTTATAGAGTTAATAAAATAATTGTAGGAGTAGTTAAGTTAAATTGAGATTTAATTGTGAATTGATACAATTTATGCAATTGGAGGATTTAATTAGATTTTAAGAGATTAATAATAATTAATGATGATTATGGATGTTATTGAAGGATATGATGATCAAAATAGAATTGTTGAATTAAGTGATGAATATTAGAAAATTAGTTGGGATTAAATGGAATCATTAGACTCAATTATAAAGGTTAGATGAATTAATGGAAATAAGTTATTTAATAGAATTCATGAGAGTTAATAATGAAAATTAGAGAATTGTTTGGGATTTATGCATAAGATAATAGATTGAGGATTGTAGATATTTATTTTGAATTTAATGACATTGTAGACAATTGAAGTGGAGAATATATTGAATGATTAAAGATCTTAGATGGTTATTATGTGTTGGGATTTCTTGCAAGAATTAAACTCGTTTTACGAGGAAAGTAATTCAATTTATAGGGGGAGATTTTGTTGACTTTTTTATAGATTAATTAATTTTAAATAGAATGATAAGTGAATAGAATTATTAGAAATGAGAGTAGAATTAGATAAGAATTATAAGGAGGTAAATGGAAGTGATTTCTAAATTTATATATATATATATATATATATATATATATA